>RJWK010031981.1:0-23921 GCA_004363435.1 Platanista minor
GCGCAGTGGTTGAGAGTCCATCTGCCGATGCAGGGGACGCGGGTTCGTGCCCCTGTCCGGGAAGATCCCACATGCCATGGGGCGGCTGGGCCCGTGAGTCATGGCCAATGAACCTGCGCGTCCGGAGCCTGTGCTCCACAACGGGAGAGGCCACAACAGTGAGAGGCCTGCGTACCGCAAAAAAAAAAAGGGAGTGGAATTCTGACACATGCTACAACATGGCTGAAACTTGAAGACATGTTAACTGAAACAAAAGGACAAATACTATGATTCCACTTATATGAGGTACCTAAAATAGGGAAATTCATAGAGACAAAAAGTAAATAGTGGTTGCCAGGGTCTGGGGGTGCAGGAGGAATGGAGACTTTTTGCTTACTTGATATAGAGTTTAAGGTTAAGAAGAGGAAAAAGTTCTAGAGAAGGGTGGAGGTGATGGTTACACAACAATGTGAATGTGCTTAATGTCACCAAATTACACACTTAAAAATGAATAAAATGGTAGATGTGTTATGTATATTTTGCTACAATAAAAATAAATAAATATATTTTTAAGTGGATTGACATAAAAAAGTAAAGACTGGCAACTGATTGCCCTATTCAACTAGGTACTTTAGACAAGTAATTCAGATGTGCTCCTTGCAAGCAGGTAGCACTGCACTGGTGACCAGCATGCCTGCAAATTAGCCACTTACACTTTACAAATACACAAACATACAGCAGCTGCAGCTCTCCAAATCATGATTGTATAAAACCTGTTGTTCCCTGCCTTCTTGCCCAGCCTCTTTACAGTTTTAAATGATGAACATCAACCTGCTTATCCACCCCACCCCCCCCGCCATCCGTTTAATAACTCAGCCTGTGCAGCGGCCATGGATAAAGTGATCTTCATCCTGGAGATCAAAGAATTAATCAAGTGAAACAGTAAAGAATGATTTCAGAAATCTTTTGAGAGAGATAAATAACTCAAAGTGATGAATTATTGAATCTTTAGGGTATATTTATTTATCAGGCAGTCAAAATGTACCATTTCAAACGTCATTCCATTTTTCTTTCATATTAGCTGGTTGTCTTCAAGGTGACATATAACCACCCAAACTGAATATGCAATCAACTTGTGCCTTAATATGAGAAAACTTGATAAATCTATTCTATTATGTTTACGAACAAACCCTCATAGTGTTAAATCTGAAAGAAAGCCCAAATGATCTATAACGAATAGGGAAAATCTGGCTTCATCCTGACCCAATGTATTCTAAATAGTTTTATGATTGAATCATATACCAATAGAGGAAGCATTTAGACCCTTTGACTTCAAACTCCTACTGAAAGGAAGGACTCTTCTTTTCAACATTCCTAAGAGATGTTCTTCCAACCACTTACTGACTATGGTGTTACTAAGAGCTCTACTGAGCAGACCATTGTTGAATTGAGCTCATGCCTTGTTCACTATAACTTGACCTGTTGGAGGGTCCAAGATCAGTCTCTACAATGACCAAGACTGTTCTCTAATGCCTCTTTCATAGGAAAAACTTTCAAATACTTTAATGTCCCAGCTAGGTATTCTACCTCTCCATTTAATTATCTCTAGTATCTTCAACTATTACTCATGTTGTGTTGTCAAAGACCTTTGCCGTTTGCCAGTCCTCCCTGGGATCCTGGGATTTTCCTCCTCTTTTTTTTTTTTTTCTTAAATGTGGCTTCCCAAACTGGGTACACTACTCCAGGTGTAAAATGACCAGCACAGAGAATAAAAAGAAAACAGTCAAGAAATTCACAGAATACCTCTCACTTGTCTTTTTGTTGATACTGTACTGGAAGCAAAGATTAACCTGGAGAGTAAGGATAAATCCATGGCTCCAAAAAAAACAGTTGACAGTAGGCTTATAATGTGTGCCTGTGACATCAGTCTGGAACAGAGGGTTCAGTTTCCCAGAAACAGAAGGAAAGTAAACATAAATGGAGGCCTCTCTTTCTGGGTCTAACTGAGACATATTTTCTTTAACTCAACCATTAATATCCAAATTCCTTGCCACCATAGCCCATTTGCACATATAAACAGAATCTCTGTGAATGACTCCAGGCAAGCACTATATTCCTCAAGATGAAAGCAAAAAAGCTGCAAAACACAGCAAGTTCACTCTCTTCTGAAAGCCTGGTTAGATACCATATTCATTAATGAGTCAACATGATAGAATCAGGACTTGTGAATGTGAGAACAACGAGCATATTTCAGGGCTTGGGGGGATGTGTTGATTTTCCACCAGGTTCAACTACTGTGGCTAGTGGAATTCTCAGTGTCATTTTTTGATGAAAGAAGGTATACTGTGGAATAACGGGTTGATTTTTGCTTCAAATGGTTGACCAGCTGTTAGATATTCCCAGACAAATTTCTGAGATTGTATGGTCTTGTTAATCATTTTTACTGAACTATCGCAGGAGAACACATTTAGGAAAATTTGAGAGTGATCATACCTCTTTAAAAAATGTATCCTTCATCTAAATTAATCTTCAGAACCACACAGGGCTCCATCTTTTTTTTTTAATTTAATTTAATTTATTTTTTATACAGCAGGTTCTTATTAGTGATCTATTTTATACATATTAGTGTATATATGTCAATCCCAATCTCCCATTTCATCCCACCACCAACCCACCCCCCCTCCACAACTTTCCCCCCTTGGTGTCCATACATTTGTTATCTACATCTGCGTCTCAGGATTCCATGTTAAAGTAATATTTCGTTGGCAGTTTAACGCCCAAATCCCCAGATACGTGAAAATAGGTATTTCATTTTCTATTCACGGAAACAAAATGAGATTGGAATAATTGCCCAAATTCCTTTCTCCAGATTGCAAATTTTTTGAGGTTTTTTTTTAAACAAAAGTGTTTTGTTTACCTAATGAATCACTGAAACACTTTGTATATTTGTTTGGAGGTTGTGTAGCGCTGGCCAGATACTAAGTCATAGAACACTTCAGCTGCTTCCTCACTGAGACCTTTCCAAGGAGATGGGCTCCATCACCAACCCTCTCCCTGAGACCCATTTTCAGAAGGACTTCATGAAAATGCGGCTAAAGCTTCGTTCACATGGAGGCTTCAGTATATCAACCTTGTACAGATTCCTTGCAAGTGAAAAGTACATAGCATTTCTCACCAAAAACAATCTTTCCTGCCTGAGACCTGCACCCAGATCCTTGCTTTAAATGTCTCTTGGGGTGAAGACATTCTAACCTAACAAAGAAATAAAAACAACTGGGTGAGGGATTTAGGAATCACATTCTTTACCTGCTAAGAGATAAGTAACCAGCATAATATTTTGGGTTATACATGTGAAAATATATATCCAAATATATAATATATCCAAATTTATATCATCAATTTGAAGCTCAAACTTAACAAATATTATCCATGTCTCCCTTCTTCAAATCTGAAAGCATATGTATGTGAAAGTCCCATTTGTAGCAAAATCCTTTGGACAAAGGTTGCCATTGCCCCAGTCACTATAAGACAAACGTTATGGCTCAGTGGATGCCCCATGATGTGCGTGTAGGGCCACGTCTTCATATGAAAAAAAAAAAAAAACTTTCATGCACACATACACACACGCATGCACACACACACACACACACACACACACACACACATGCACACACACTCACCAGCCCTGCCTTTCACTCTAGTCTATGTAGGCCCTTCAGCCTGCCAGGCAAGCGGAGGCCCTACCCACTCCTCAATCAGGCAACGACTCCCCCGTCTGACTAGGAGAGGCCAGGGGCCTTGTCCACTTACACTTGTCTGTCAGCTGAGTTGACAGCATGGGAGGGGGTCTCCCCCACCTTTCCCTGCCCATCAGCTCTGCTGACAGGTGCAGGCAGGCAAGGCACTCCCCCCTCCACCCCATTCATGCCCATCAGCACATCTGATGGACACCGGTGGGTAGGGGAAGTCTCCAGAGCCTCTCAACCATGGGGGCAGGCGCATCTCTACCCTGGGTGGGCACGGGCTGGAGCCGTCTCACAGTCTCGTTGACGGGTGAGGGCGGCCCAAGTTCCAGCTGCTCTGGCGTCTGACAGGGAGTTACTGTCCACCCACACTGCTTCACAGTCATGCCTCTGGCTGACCGTGGATCCTGCCTGGGTCATCTTGGATGGGCATTTAGACAGGCATACAAAAGCACGAGGGGGCAGAGGCTGGAGAGAGCAGAGAGCTAGGGAGGACGGAGGGGGCTAGGGAGGGCGGAGGGGGCCTGCATGGTGGGCAACTGGAAGGGTCACAGTAGAGCATCCAAGACAGGAAATGGGACCAACGTACTTCAGTTGGGTTGGTCACTGACCAAACACTTGGATTGTAAAAGGAAAATCCTCACTGGATTGAAGAACACATGGTTTTCCTTATATATTTTTTATAACAAAGACATCTTAGAGATTCAGAGGCCACACAGGGACTAAATGCATGGCAGGATCACCTCTGCTCATTCAAGTAAGCATTTATTGAACACGTACTACGTGCCTGGCCCTGAACGATCCTTCACACTCCCATTGCGGAACCCGCACATGCCCTGAGACACTGGTGTCTTCTCATGAAGACACTGGAAGGACCAGCCAGAAAGACTCATGATGGGCCACCAGGCTTCTCCTGCTGCCTGAGGTGTGAGTCTCTTTGATGATCTGTTTTTACATGGTAATAAGGCCATATAGAAATTTAATAGAATCATTCATAATTTATGACATTAAACAAGAAACAGCTTTATTTTATTAATCTTTAAAACCAGTGTGGTTGCTTTTACTAGTCTGGGCTACAGGCACAGTTTGGCTACAGTCGACTGATTCAAAGACTGGAAATATCCCTAAATACCAAGTTTCAAAAAAAAGGAAAAAAAAACCCAACAAAATGAAACCCCAAGTCAAACAAAAAAAATCATGTTTTTATAGGCTAAAGAACCCATTTCTTTCAGTAAGCTTCCTTTGAACATCTCACTTCAATTTTCCTACTTTAACCTCAGATTTCAATTAATTGGACAAGGAACTTTCAACGCAAGGGTTCAGTGAAGAAAATATTTTTAACACACACAGAGATACCTCAGTCTTAACCCAGCAGGAAAATGATGCTCTCACAACCCCAGGAGAGTCTGTAACTAAGGCAGGATGAGAAAGAGCAGCAGAGGGGATGACCAGGGTGGTGGCCTTCTGCAAAGTCGGTCCACACGAGCAAGTTCAGTGTGATTTCTACATGCAACAACTTTCTCTTCAAAATATCCAAGTGCTTTGAGTCTTTCCTTTGCTGAATTCCAGAGCGGCCTGGCCGGACGCATAGGTCTCCACTCAGAGGAGGGCAGCCCAGACTCCAGCCAAAGTCAGCATCTTAGCCTGTCACTGTGACTGCCTGTCACCCCGCACGTCTGCAGCCCGCAGTGCCCACCTCTGCTCCTGTGTTCTCTGCATTGACCCCGCCACACACTGAGCAGAACTCCAGGGGAGTCTCAGACACACAGTCATCCCAGAGCCCATTTATTTTTTAGCTGAAAATAACAGAGCCCTTTCCGGGAAGCTGCCTGCACAGAATGTGCTTGCTAAGAAGCTTTTCTGAAGAAATGCACCTGGCGTGGATTTTGATGGCCACTCAGCAGAAATAGATATAGTTTGCTGAGGCTACGGACATCTAGATCGAGAAGAGAATCCATGAGTGACAATGTGTAGCTTTCAGAATATTCAGCTCAAAAATATACCAGTTGGGTATAAAGAGGTTAAAAACTATGGACCCAAACTTTGCGCTATGAAAGCACCCTTGGTGTTTCCTCTACACACAGGAGTGAACAGAAAGCCAGAACGTTCAGCTCTTGAACGTAAGTGTTTTCTTCTTTTTCTTGTGTTACTGACTTAGATAAGACAGGGATGAACTACATGGGATTAGATCAGGCTTGTTGAGGGCTGGGAGCAGGTTGCCGGCTGCACGCAGCCCACCCCTTCCTCTGGGCAAAGCTCTACCTTTGAACACACGTGTTCTTCCTTGAAGGATAAATGGTACTTTAAGGGTTGAAATATAGAACCAGTTATCAATTATTTACATCTGTGGTCTAATTTATTTCATCAGATCCATTTAATCATATTGTAGCTCATTGAGCCAGACAAGAGTTTTGCAAAATCATTTGATTTTGCCCCTACCTCAGGGGAGAAAAAGCACATGTCTACCCTGATATTTAAGATGAGAAAAATGAGACTCAAAAAGAGAACGTTTCTGCACGGAATTGCGTAACTATACACGGGAACAGGGAGGAAAGTCAGGTCTCTGCCTCGTGTGCATCTGACAGAGGAAGAGTGGACAGCAGTCAGCAAGGGGTCATGCAGAGGCTGGGCAGGCCTGGTGGGGAGACCGCGGCTGGAGGAGAGTCTGGGGAGACATGCCCTATGTCTTTAAACAATTAATAGTTCCAAGTTAAACACAGAACACTATGGCTACTTAAAAAAAATAAAAAGAAATAGGAGAGAGAAAGACTTTTCAGGGTCTATTTCTAAAAGTTAACTCCATTTTAAAATTCCTATTGTTAGATTTCTTAGATTTCTATGTAGGGTTGACAGTTGTAAGCTTCTCAGTATGCAGAATGAATTTTAGCCATCCCAGGTATGCTGCCACCTAAAATTTTTACTTTTAAATTCTTCATAAATCATTGTGATTCCATCCGGTAAGACTGCTCTGGAAATGGGTAACATTTCTGAATTGAATCCAAACCATCATTTATCTTCAAATAACACAACAACCTATAAATGTCCTTCTACTTTTGTTGTGAGTCTAAGGTTTCCATCCATTCTCCTTGTGGACTGTTGGAATTTTCAATTTACATCAAAATGGCCTGAGATCCGTAGTGCTGGCTGTCTTGTTCACATCAAAGCTCTGTTTCAGTTCAGTCTTGGCTGGGTTAAGTCTTTCATACGCTGTTTAATAGTCAATTTTTGCAAAAACAATAAAGGAAGCTTATAGTCATATGGTTTAAATGTCTGTAAATGAAAATTGAAAGTAGATTCATAAGAACCTCCACTGATAACTCTTTCGTGGAGCCAGTTGGCAGAAGACCGTAATAGATTGCTGCTGTGGAAGCTCCCAGTGAGGAATTACCAAAATTTAGAGATCATTGTATGTAAGGATTCCTAAATTCAGACGTGTGCCCAGCTCTGAATAACTGACATGATCCCAGTTCTTCCCATGAGGTGCATATAAAAATAAAAGGTAGGACCCAGGGTGCATTTGGGAAAACACACCATTCTGTGGAGTGTCAGTACATTCTTATATCAGAAAGTGTTCCGTTGTCAAAGAAGATTGAGAAAAGGGTAGCTTAACAAAGCTCCTTAGAGTGACTTACTACAGGAATTCTCTCCTCAGGACCTTGGCCCCTGCCGTGAATCTCCAGGAGGGAAATAATTGCATGTTGCATTTCCCAAACATATTTAGCCACGGATTCTCTGTGTCCCAGAATGTCTCATGAGCTCTGGAGTTTGTGCCTTGATAAAAGGCTGTTGTTTCATTTTATTCCAGGTTTAAAGGAACCCGGACCCATATATGAAGAGAGAAAGAAAAAACTCTCACTGAACAACTACTAGTTCTATAAACCCAGCAAGATGTCGATTATGAAATGTACCATTGGCACAGGGACTCTCCTCATTTTTCTGGAGCCACCCAGTCCTCTGGAAGGACAGTGATTATTAAAAGTCACAGGTGGGGCTTCCCTGGTGGCGCAGTGGTTGAGAGTCCGCCTGCCGATGCAGGGGATGCGGGTTCACGCCCCGGTCCGGGAAGATCCCACATGCCGCGGAGCGGCTGGGCCCGTGAGCCATGGCAGCTGAGCCTGCGTGTCCGGAGCCTGTGCTCCGCGACGGGAGGGGCCACGACAGTGAGAGGCCCGCGTACCAAAAAAAAAAAAAAAAAAAAAAAAAGTCACAGGTAGCACAAGCAGATTTACATGAATTTAAATGATATCCAAATACCAATTTATGTCTGGCCATGTTTTGTCAAATTTCAATGCATATCTGTAACAGAATAAAGGCATATGAGTTTTAAGTGAATAAGATTTTAGCAAGAAAGGGATGAATTCCAACATAAACATTTAAAATATTAATAAAACATCTTGGGCGTTGAGGAATTCCTACCACAGTAAAGTTTTCTTTGGAGCGAAGGCCCAGCCAGATTCCTGTCTCCCTGGCTGCCACGTTGGCCTGCGACATGCAGCAGAAGACAAGACCCAGGGGTGAGACTGGTAACCACCAGCTTCGTGTCTCCTGCTTTCTCACTCTGACTCCCTTTCATTCATTTCCCACAAACCTCCAACCGTGCAGTCTCAGAACTGAGGCCTCTGTCTTTGTGAAGCCTGCCTAGGCCTCCCCAAGCATCCGGGCTCTCGCTACCTGAGAGAATGTCTGCAAATCGCTACCACCTTGCTGGAGACATAGGGTGTCACCACACATTTGGCCAGGGTGGGAGGTGGGGCACATGGTAGCTTTGCTAAAGCTTCCAGGTCACTGTCAATATTCAACTCATACCCCCAGCTTTTCTACTCAACTCCTGGCAGGACTGTTTTTCTTTCTACATGACCTCTGAGTGCCATTCATACAAGGCTGGGGGAGGCCCCAGACCTGGACCATCCAGCTTCCCCCAGGCTCTCCACAGCCACATGCAGGCAGTGCTAAGGGCTGCCAGGCTGCAGCCACGGAGAAGAAGCCCTCTGACTTGGGGGACCTGCCAAAGCAGACACATCATGGTGCTTCCACCTGGATCAAAGCTCAAGGATGCACACAATTCGGGGGAAGCAGCGGGCCCTGAACAGCGGGAGCCGCCCTCCTTTCTGCTGGACCCCGTGTGGAGATGTAGAGATTCTGGCGTGCTGTTCTGAGAACAGGCCCCAAACATCACATTTAACCGGCAGAATTTTATCTGCCAGGTGCCCTGCGAGGGAGTTGATCTTCCACGGCAGCACGGATGCCCTCGTCATGATCCTGTGGCCAGCCCTGGAGAGGCTGGCCTTCCGGGCAGCCCACCCTCAGCACCAGCTCCTCCCTGCTGCCTTTCTTAGGACTCCCAGTAACACAAAAGCTTCAGCAAAGTGTGGTTCTTATTCAGGCTCTTTCTTAGATGGAAGGGGCTTTGACTTCATCAGGGGTTGGGAGAGCTCCCGGGTTATAAGCTATCCTGACCCACATCATCATCATTAGAGATTCTCACACTAAGTGAAGTAAGTCAGATAAAGACAGATATCATATGATCTCACTTCTACATGAGTCTAAAAAGATGATACAAATGGACTTATTTACAAAACAGAAACAGACCCATGGACATAGAAAACGAACTTGTGATCACCGAAGGGGAAAGGGGCTGTGGGGAAAGATAAATGAGGAGGTCGGGATTAACATAGACACACTACTGTACTCTATGTAAAATAGATCACCAACAAGGACTTACTGCAGAGCACAGGGAAATATACCCAGCATTTTCTAATAATCTGTAAGGGAAAATAATCTGAAAACAAATAGATACATATAATACCTGTATAGCTAAATCACTGTGTTGTACACCTGAAACTAACACATTGTAAATCAACTATACTTCAATTAAAAAAAAAAATAAGTCACTGCTGTTTGTTCACAGAGGACGAAGGATTGAAAGGAATTATAGCCCTCTTTTGGAAAGTGGGCTGACAGACAATGTCCTCCAACTCAGCCTACTCAGGTCTGACGGTGTGTTAAAGCCGGGGCATTTCTTCGTACTTATGAGCTAATGTTCCTGGAAAGTTTACCTCTGTGATGTGACCCGAGGTAAAGGACTGCAGAGTTTCAGGATTTGAGTTTAGGACACTTTGCCCCAGTCACACCTGGGCTCTGGTCTCCACCTCCCCTGTTACGATGATGTTCAGAGGAGGGAACAGTGAAGCAAATCTAACTCTGTGCTGGAGGCCCCAAAAGCTCATCCCATTCTGGAAAATCCATTATGGATTTCCAACCTTCAGGAAAGCTCCCGAGCACAGGAACCAGAGAGGAGAGAATTTCCCAGCTTCCCTTGCTCTGGATAGGGAATCCTGAGATGATTCTTCCCCTCAGGACCTGCCACCTTCACACCCCTGCAAACAAAAGCACCGCCAGTGACACCCGGCATCCCCCTAAAATAAAAATGGGACTGTAGCCATCATTCTTGGACTTGCTTTATTTACTGAGCTCTGAGTTTCGGCAACATTATTCTTTAGTCCTTGAGGAAGTAATTCACTCTCACCCTTAAAACGCTGTTAAGTAGTCGATAATCCATTATTACAGTAAGCCGTTCACTCTCACAGTAATTATCTAATAACCCCTTATAAAAGACCGTGGCTTCCTAATCTGTTTATAATTATCATTTCAATGATCCCACACATTAATGTCTGACCTTCAGCAACTCTGACCTGATCTTAATTAACTCTAATATCAAATCATTGCTACACAAGAAACTAGCCATGACCAAATGAATGAACCCCAGGTACAGTTAATTTCTGGAGCAATTATCTTTTCATGTAGGGAGATTTAAATGATTATCTGCACAATTTCACACAGTTTTATGTAATTCTGCGACATTATAAATTCTGTTTTAAATCATATTTCAAAGGCAGGACTCCAGAGTCTGGTTTGTCTAGCCTTCTCAAGCTACAACATCACACACTATCCCTGTGTAATACAAGATGCTTTTTGTGTGATTGTTTTCAATTATCAACAAACAGCAAAAATGTAGTTTGCAAAGTGACACGTTACAGTTTAACAAATAACTATACAGATAGGTAATCTAGGAGCAAATACCATCCAGGTAAAATTGTTAAAGGAAATATCCCATTATGCAGAAATACTGAAAGTAATTGATAATTTAACAGATGCTGTGAAATACTAGAAAATTTAAAGTATATGTCAATATGCATAGTGTGTTTATGAAGTGCTATAGATTAGAAAACATTTATCAGCAAAACCTGGAGGACATGCAGCTAAGGGAAATATTTGCAGCTAGAGTTGAACTTTATTCCAAACCCTGAGATACACATGGGTATTTCTGTGTTAGTAAACATCTAACTTCCCCTGTGAAGTTATCTGTATAGCTTCTTGACCTAGAATTCATTTTCACAGATGTCCAATTGACTCTTAGGGGTAAATAGACACATGGGCAATATTGAGGAATGTTCTGGGTGTAAACAAGGCCTTGTACAGAGATGCAGTTAGGCAATGTTTGCTTAGCATTGTTTCTGGTGTCAAGAATTAGGGCTAAATCGATCAAAGGGCGAATTTCAACCAGAATTGTCACCATTTCCTGCTCTTGACACAATTTATCAGGCACATTAAGCTTTCCTGGTCGAAGTTCTTACAACACCTAACACTTCATCCCAGATACCAAGACGTTTGTCCCAGCCATCCGTCACAGCAAGCAGCCTGATTCAGGAGATTGATTTGCAAGTAATTTGGGTGGAGGAAGGTGGGTGCCTCCTTAGAGGTGTCCCGGTGAGCTGCCGTGACAGAGCACCCCACATCGCCAGGAGGGACATTCACTTACTGACCACATGTTTCTGCTCCTCCTCAGAGATATTATTTGCAGAAATGGAAAGAGACGGACCTACGTTTTATATCAAAGCGCTTAACAGAGGCAGGGTAAGGAGACAGTTTCTTTATAAATAACATATTACTTGAGTGGTCTAAGTTGATAAATATTTTAAATAGCCGTGTCCTGTAGGTCTGTTGAAATTAAAACATGTGTCCAAAGACAAAAGGTGACTGCATTAAGAATACATTTCCAGTTGCTAACACAAGCTTCATCAGAGCTTCACGGGGATAATGAAAGGAAACCACAGGCACCTCTGATTCATTGTGGCTGGTCCACACCATCATCCTGGAGACCAAGGCTGATGGCCCCCAGTCCAGGACCCTTCTGAGACCCAAATGGGTTCAAGCCCAGTAGTGGCCTTGAACAATGACCCTACCAGAACCTCCTCCCAAGTTCTACTCTGAGACATCTGTCATTGTGGCAATGGCATCTATTGCCTTTATAATTAAAATATTTTAAATGCACTGAGATAGCAGGTATTGCAAAGGATGAAATCATTAAATAATTTCAAATCTTTAAATGGTTCTTGCTCTGCTCTATGTCCCCAGTGTAAGGAACTGTACCGTTTATGCAAAGATCATCACATTCTCCACTCCCTTCTCATCCTTTGGAAACTGCTTGAGGTCTTTCGTGTCTGAGCCTCTTTTTTGCTGCTGAGTTAAAAGTTTAAGGGCCTTTACCCCAGTTACTTCTCTCCTTCAAAGAAAACCCTTGGGTCTACACTCTCTCTTTTGTAATCGTTGAAGTTCCTAGAGGTAACTACACAGTTATACGTAGGATTTGACATTTGGTTTTAAGTTATTACTTTAACTATTTGATTTAATAAAAGCTTGTGTGATGGTGAAGACAGTCACTTCCTAACATGAAGACCCCGGTCCCATTCAATGACTTTCTGTAAGGCCCAGAGGCAACCAGGTGAAGGCACCTCACCTCTGAGGGTGAGGTATGTTTAGGGACAATATGGCAGCAGGACTTGCTCTGGGTGTGGCCCTGACCCTCCTGTCCTGGCTGGTCCAGAACAAATCTGCCACCACCGCAGCAGCAATGTCACATGTCCTGGAGGCTGCTTCCTTAGGAAGACTTTTGACCCAAGGAAGTGGGTGATGCACAGGAGGTGCTTTGCTTCATATCTGGTACAGAGTAAGATGAGGGAATCAGTGAGCTGCATGGAGGGCCAGTGCACACCTGGGGCAGGCAGTTCCTCCCCAAGGGTGTGAACAAAGGCAGCAACTCTGGGTCCTGGAACTAGCGTCTAGTCTGGCTAGGCACAGACCACCTGAGAAGAAGACCCTCCCTCCCTCCCCAAGGTCACAGCCGGAGCTTCTTGCATTGGCCACCCTGCCCCTGGCAGTGGTCAGAGGCCCTGGCGGTGTGAGGGCCCACCGTGTGCAACCAGGACCCCCTCCCAGGGGACTCCCTTCTGGTCCATACTAACCTCTGATGTGGCTTTTGCTTTCATTTTTTTGTTCATATTTTTATTTTGGCATCACTGAATTTGCATGTGTAAGCACTGCTCAGCAACCCTCAGTGAAAAATGTCTCTTTTTAGTAAAACGAACAGCAATAAAATCTTCAACTATGATTGTAGGATTGTCTTTTTCTTTCTTTAGTTTTGCTGTTCCTGAAATTTCAGGCTATGTTATTAGGTATATACTAATAAAACTAGCAGATTAAAATATCAGTAAGTGTTTAGCTGATTCAGATGATTAGATTATTTACAAAATTGGTAGAATAAACATAATAAACTCAAGAACAACAGGATACACATGCTTTTCTAATACACACAAAATGTTTACCATTTTATAGAACTGAGATAATTAAAAGTACATATTCTGACCATGGCAGAATTAAGCTATAGATTAACTTAAAAGATAAATAGAAAATCTTCAAATGTTTCAAAATTGAACATCAAATTTCTAAATATCCCATGAGTCAAAAAAATTAAAATAGAAACTAGAAAAATTTTAACTAAATATTAATAAATAAACGTAAACTTGAAGAATACAGGTAAAGCGGTGATTAGAAATTCAGAACCTTAAGTGCACAAAGTAAAGAAAGGTAACTAAAAAGTAATGATTTATGCATCTAGATCAAGAAGCTGGTATTGCTGGATTGTAAGTCAAGTTTGCCTTAACTTTTGAAGAAACTGCCAAACTTTTAAAAATTAATTGTACATTTAGCATTTCCATCAGAGATGTGTGTGAAGTTTCCAGTTTCTCCACATCTTACAGTAGTCAATATTGTCAGTCTCTTTGACTAAATCCATTTTAGTGGGAGAGTAGTGTTTTTTTGTTTTTTTTGTTTTTTAAATTGTGGTTTCAATTTGGACTTTTCTAATGACTAATAATGGTGAATATCTTCTCATGCACTTATTACTTATTTGTTCATCTTTTTGGGTAAAATTTCTTTTCACAACCTTTGTCCTTTTATTTTCACTGAGATATTTTCTTATCATTGAGTTGCAAGAGTTTTTAAATATATTCTGAATAAAAGTTCTTTACTGGACATTATTTTTATAGTATTTCCTATCTGTGGCTTGTCTTTCAACTATTAGTGGCATCATTTGAAATCAACAAGCTTTTTTAATCTCTAATGTCTAGTTTCTTTCTTTTATTTATTATGTTTTTGCTGCCATAATAAAATATTTTTCCCTAATCCATGGTCACAAGGATTACTTCCTATGTTGTCTTCCAGAAGTTTTATAATTTGAACTCTTAAATTTAGGTTTCAGATCCATTTTGAGCTCATTTTTATGTATGGTGTGAAGTAAGATGCTAAGTCCTAAGTTTTGTTTTGTTTTTCTTTGTTTTAGGTTTCTTGTTTATTTGTTTTTGATATTGATTTCCAATTGTTCCAGTACTATTTATTTAAAAGTCTCTACTTTACTCATTGAATTGCCTTGGCTTGTTTGTTGAAAATCAATTGACCATATGGAAAGTTTACTTCTGGCTTCTCAGTTCTATTCCATTGGTCACTACAACCTGTCCTATGTTCAAGGTCACATTGTCTTGATTACTACAACTTTCTAGACAGTTTTGAAATCAGATAATCTAGTCCTCCAGGTTTTTTTTATTATTATTATTTTAAGAAATTTGGCCAGTCCTTGAGTTTCCACATAATATTTGTAATGAGATTATCAATTTTTACATAAAAAAGGCATATTTGCATTTTGATAGGGATTGTGTTGAATCTGTAGACTGATCTGAAGAGAACTGACAACTTAAGATTGGGTATTCCCTTAGGTAAACATGCAATATGTCTCCACTTATTTATATCCTCTGATCTCTCTCACAACATTTTGTAGTTTTCAGTGTATCAGCTTTTATTTCTTTTGTTATAGTATTTCCACACACTTTACTCCTTTTCATGCTACTGTAATAGGAATTATTTCCTAAATTTAATTTTCAGTTTTTATGTTGCTAACATACAGATATGAAATTGATCTTAAAAATATTGAACTTGTATCTTGAGATATTTTAAAAAGTATTAGTTTGGTTGTGTGTATGTACTCCTTAGGATCTTCTATAAAATGGATCATGTCATCTGTGAATACAAAGAACTTTATTTCTTCCTTTTCAATCTGTATGTTTTCAATTTCTTTTTAAAAATAATAATAAATCTCCAGTTCAGTATTGAGTAGAAGTGGTAAAGTGGACATCCTTGCTTTTTTCATGACCTTAAAGGGAAAACATTCAGTCTTTCACAATTAAATATGATGTTAGCTGTTGAATTTGTATAGATTCCTTTATCAGATAGAAGAATTCCTCTATATTCCTACTGTGCTGAGTGCTTTAAAAAAATCATGAATTGATGTAGGATTTTGTCAATTATTTTTTTCTTTTCATGTGACTTTTGTTCATTAACTTATTAATATAGTAAATTACATTAATTGTTTTTGGACTTTAAACCAATCCAGCAATCCTGGCATAAATTCCTGGTTTTATTTTAGAAGTTGTTGGATTTGATTTACTAACATTTTTTTAGGTATTCTTAGTCTATGCTTATGACAGATACTGATCTATAATATTTTTTCTTTTCCTTTCTTATCTGGCTTTGGTATCACTGTGACACTGGCCTCATGGAATGAATTGGCAAGTGTTATTTCCTCTTGTATTTTCTGGAATAAGTTGTGTAACATTATTATTATTATTTTTTATAGTTGATAGAATTCATTTATGAATCCATCTTCCCTTGGGGGTTTCCTTAGTGAAGAGGTTTTTGATTATTGATTCAATTTCTTTACCAGTTTTAGTCTACTCAGATTTTCTATTTCTTCTTTAGTCAGTTTTGGTGTTTGCATATTTCTTGGAATTTGTCCATTTTACCTACATTCTCTAATATACTGGCATAAAGTTGGGATAATATTCCTTTATAATCTTTTTAATTTCTGTAGAGTCACTAGGGATAACCCTCTTTATCTCTGATTTGGGTAATTTTTCTTCTCGTTTTATTTCATAGTTATCTAGCTAAACTTTTTTGAATTTTATCAGTCTTTATAAAGAACTATCTTTTAGATTCATTGATTTTTCTCTATTTTTCTGTTTTTTTTTTTATTCTGTTGATTTTCACTCTGATATTTTATTATTTTCTTCTACTTGGTTTAGGTTTAGTTTTCTCTATTTGGTATAGCTTCATAAAGCAGAATTCTAGGTTACTAATTTTAGACACTTCCTCTTTTTTATTACAGATATTTAGATCTCTAAATACTTCTTTACAGCATCTCATCAATTTTGATGTTGTGTTTGTTTTTATTCATTTCAAAATATTTACAAATTTTTTTTTTCTATTTCTTCTTTAACCCACAGGTTATTTCAAAGTGTGTTGCTTAATTTCCACATATTTGGTGGTTTCTCAAATTTCTCTCCTTCTCTGAATTCTAATGTAATTCTATTATGGTCAGGAAACATACTTTGTATGATTACAATCTTTAAAATATATTGAGGTTTGTTTTACAGCCCAGCATATGGTTTATCATGGAGAATGTTTCATGTGAGCTTTAGAAGAATGTGCATCCTTAATGGAGAGTTCTAGAAATGTCAGTGAGGTCAAGTTGGTAGTCATGTTTTTTAAGTCTTCTAGCTGCCTTGTTTTATTTTCCTTTGGTTTAAGTCACCTATCACTTATTGAAAATGTGGTTCTGAAAACTCCAACTACTATTGTTGAATTATTTCTCCTTCTGTTCTATCACAAAGGTTTTTGCTTTGTGTTTTTGGAGTTCTCTTGTTTGGCATATGTTTATATTTGTTATAGCTTCTTAATTAATTGACCCTTTGTTCATTATGAAATGTTCCTCTTTGTAAGAATGTATAATGTATAATATGTATGTATATATATTCTTAAACTTTATTTTGTTTGATATCACTATAGTTACTCCAGATGTCTTACTGTTACTGTTGCGTGGTATATCTTTCCCATCATTTTACTTGTAACCTATTTGTGGCTTTGAATCTAAAGAGTATCTCTTGTAGACACCATATGTTTGGATCTTATCTTTTATCTTTTGGTAATCTGGATTTAGTCTATTCACAGTTAGTGTTGGATTTATGTCTGCCATTTTGCTAATTCATTTCTGTATGTCTCATTTTCTGCTTTCTCTGTTTCTTCTTACTTTTTTGTAAAAAATACATATTTTTTAGTGTAATATTTTAATTCTGTTCATTTTAAAACTATTTTAAGTATTTATTATGTGTGTTTGTTCTAGAGATTATCATATGTATCTAATTGCATCTACTTCAGACTAATACTAACTTAATTGTGGTCAAGTTTAGAAACCTTATCCTAATATAGCTACATTTCTTTTCCTCTTCTTTGTACTATTACTGTGTACACACATATAATATAATATGGTCATATACTATATATGTTTAGTACTATATACATATAATCATGTACTTATGAATTTATATAATAAAATCAATAAAGCAGTGCTATAATTGTTGCTTTATACAATCTATGCTTTTTAAAGAAGAACTTCCTTTAGTATTTTTTTGTAATGAAAGTCTAATGGCAACAAGATCTCCTGGTCCTTATCTGGAAAGATTTGCCTTTATTTTTGTGGAATAGTTTTACTTAATAATTAATTCTTCTTTGATAGTTCTTTTTTTCCCCTTTTCTTTCAGCACTTTGCACATGTAATTCCATTTCTGGTCTCCTTTGCCTGTGAGGAGAACTCAGCCATTAATCATATTATTGTTCCCCTGTATGTGATGTTGCCCTGGATGTGATGTTGTTTTCCAGATTTTCCCTTTGTGCACATCACTTGTTGGACTGGGAGTGAAATTACTGGATTTTTAAATTCAACTTTGATGTTCCAGGTTTCCAAGGAGGTTGCACAAAATTAACCTCTCATCCTGGTAACACTTTTTATTTAATGAGTCTCTCATCAATATTGGGTGGTCAACAGTGAGTGATAATCAATATTAGGTGCCAGAACTCCAATTTTCACAGAGCCCAGGATTCCCATGTGGCCGTGAGATGATGAACTCATAGTTCATACCTTCATGGCTTAGATAATAAAAAAAGTTTTATTGCAATTCTGTTATTTTCTGAGCCCTGAACTAGGTCCTGGGGTGACATGAGAAGCAAACTCCCTTCCCTACTGACAGAAACCTGTTTAACTTCACACTAACTGCCACCCTTCTCTGGGCTATTTGTCACCCTGGTCCTCACCATTCCTCTGGTCTCCAGTCAGCATGTTGGGGTGGCTTTCCATTATTCTTATGGCTTGATGTGAAAAGAAAGAGTCTGCAGGAAGAATTCCTTGAAGAAAAGGAAGCATGTTCCCGATCTCATGAGGCCAGAAGAACCAGGCAGTTGTAAGTCCTGGATAAAAGTCTGGGAGGCTGGAGGATTCTAATATATATATTTTAAGTTTCTTGAATTTAGTTTCCTGAGTATATTATAACTAAACTTTTATTCTTTGAGATACAACAGATTCCCATTTGGGAAGTGGGGAGGGAACTACCGTAAAATTTAGATTTTAGGAAAAAAACTTTTGAAAATGTCTCAGTTGAGCATTATTTTTTGGCCCAATTTTTCACCAAAAACTTCGTTTATTTGTAACTTCCATTTATGCATATAGTTGTCTTTGCTTTCACATGAAAGTGACCTTCAAACTGGGCTGCATTCATGCACCAGGGGATGCAGCACCCCTGGCCAGGCAGGAGACCCCTGCTGCAGTCTAAAGGCAGAGTGTGCTGTCCCCTCACCCACCAGCTCTCCCTCAGATGCTACGTGCTGCAAATCTGGACAAGAATAAAGTAGTGAAAGAAGCTTCATGAATGTTGAGTCTACTGTCTTGGGGTTGGAATCCCTTCTGCTTAGACAAGGTGTATAAAGATGGGAGAAAGCCCTGTCAGGAAGGCCGGGCTTTGTTGCTCCCAATGAGATTGGCTCTGGTCTCGGAACAGAATGAGGAGCCCTCACATTATGTCACTGAATCCTGTGAAGTGGATCCCCTGTCCCCATTCACAGATGGGTCAAGGAGGCTACCTGACTGGACTCAGGTCAAACAACTAGTAACTGAGGACTGGATCCTGACCCAGGCCTGTCTGGTCACCCACCGCTGCCCCATGGCTCTTTCTCCTTCCTTCCCCCACTATTCACATTTCCCCACACCCAGCAGGAGCCTCCGGGCAAAATCCAGGAAGCCAGCACAACCTGGGATGGGCTCCTTGGGAGAAGGAGTTGGAATACTGGAAGCCTGTGCTGATCTGTGATAGAAACTCTAAACACCAGGGAACACGAAGCAGCTCTGTTCTCCCCAAGAACCAGGACAAAGAGATCGCCAAGATTGGGTCAAAGTGACTTCTTACGCTCAGTAAGTACCCATCTGAAATGCGTCCCCTGGACACAAAAATGGTCAAACGTGATTCTCCAACCAGGAGCTGAGACCTTCTGGACTTTCTAGAACAGGTTCACCATCTCGCCTACGTGCTACCATGCAGGCCATCCCTTTGGAAGGAAAGATGGCCATCTGGTCACCAGCCTGCCCTTCCTCTCTCGTAAACCTAGGCTTTGCCACTTTCAGTCTGAGTTCTGTTCTGGCTTTCTGCCAAATGCCCATCCTCCTGCCTTCCCAGGCTCTGCCTGGGGTGGATGTTACCGTTGCCACCTCTGTCATAGGCTGGGGATGCTTCCTGTCTGCCCTCGGCCCTGTGCATCCTGTGGGTCACCTTCACCCAAACTAGTCCTTGTCTCTTGGAGGCTTGGCTCAGATTCACTGTGCTTCCCCCACAGGGCCAGAAGAATCCAGCCTGAAACTGCATGGTCCTATATCAGATACTCCTTCATTTGAATGGAAATGTTGGGGCAAATATTGCTACTGGGCTTCCCTGGTGGCGCAGTGGTTGGGAGTCCGCCTGTTGATGCGGGGGACGCGGGTTCGTGCCCCGGTCCAGGAGGATCCCACATGCCATGGAGCAGCTGGGCCCGTGAGCCATGGCCACTGAACCTGCACGTCCGGAGCCTGTGCTCCACAATGGGAGAGGCCCCAACAGTGAGAGGCCTAAGTAGCAAAAAAAAAAAAAAAAAAAAAAGGCTACTATCCCGTGGTGGAAACATCATGCTCCACAGAGCTCAACACACGAGTCGATGCTTAATGATTTCCAAAGTCCATTTCTCTTGAAGGTACACAATCTTAGGTGTACAGAATTCACTTGTTATACATGGTGAGAGAATTAAAGAAGAATAACCAATGCTAAATGAAACAACTTTCAGTAGAATAACTCATACTTCCTGGGAGAAGGGTAACCTACTCTAATTTTATATTGCTGCCCAAACTAAATTTTAACTTATAAGTCTAAACTGCAAGGAGTTTCTTAATACATTACAACTTGCATCGGCTGATCTTTGAATGTGACAAAAGACCTGAAAACTTAACACTATCTTGATTAGTAAACAAAACAAATGACCAAACGAAACCAAACAGAAACAGACTCATAGATACAGAGAACAAATTGGTGGTTGCCAGGGTGTGGCAGGAGGGGAGATGGACAAAATAGGTGAAGGGGATTAAGAGGTACAAACTTCCAGCTATGAGATAAATGAGTCACAGGATGGAAGGTACAGCATGGGGAATAGAGTCAGTGATATTCCAACAACTTTGTATGGTAATGGCTGGTATCTAGTTTTATCGTGGTGATAATTTCATAAGGTATAAAACTATAGAATCACTATGTTGTGCACCTGAAACTAATATAATATCATATGTTAATTATAATTCAATAGAAAAAGGAAAGGAAAAATAACGATTTGTTAGTTTACAGTTCTGGGGGCTGGTGGTTTGGACTGGGCTCCAGTGAGGGCAGCTCAGGCTGGACGTCCAGAATGGCTTCTTCACATGGCCGTCGCCTGGGTCCTGGATTCTCTCCATGGGACCTTTCTGGAAGGCTGGCCAGGCTTCTTTACCTCAGGGTGTCAGTTCTGAGGACAGAGAAAGCAGGGGAGCCTCCAACACTCCAGGGTGTTCCAAGATGGCTTGAGTCACTTTTGCTCATGTCTTGTGATGCTTGTCAGAAGGACAAGCCCATACTAAGGGTTAGAGAAGTAGGTGCCAAGGCCTGGTGGGCACAGCTGAAAAGAATGCTTTGTGTCCATTACACACTCATGCTTCCACCTTTATTACCCACCCCTAATCCCTCTTCTTCAAGTCCATCTGCCTCTGATCGCCACAATATTGTGCACATTTCTATTGGTTGATTTATCCATCCATTCAGTAAATATTTGTTGAGTACCCACTATGTGTCAGCCATAGTTTTAAATCCTGGAGACGTGAAAACAGACACATGGTTAAGAGAAAGATCAAGAACGAATAGTTCAAAAAATGTTGTTAGAAAAAAGGCAGGTTATTTTCACTGAGTTGAGTTTTAGGAAGATCAAGAGGAGACTCGACCTGGGTCTGGAAGGATGAGTTGAAGGTTTCCAGGGAATGGGGCAGCAGAGAGCCTTCAGGTGGCATTTGTAGGGGCCTGAAATGGCTGAGGCCCAGGACCTGGAGATACCGTACCACTGGGATGTACAACGATGCCATGGCGGGTCTCCATCCCCAAGGAACTTAAAGTTGGGTTGGGGAGAGAAACAAGCCATCTAACTGTTCCTCCAGGACGTGGGGGACTCTGTGGTTGTGTTAACTGTACTGGGAAGGGGGGGGGGCATCTGATTCAGAAGGCAGAAGATGGCACTTGAGTCACCGTGTGTTGCGTTTTATGAGACACAAGAGAGGAACACTTAACAGGAGAGGCTGTGTAAGGGGTCAGAGGAGCCACTGGTCCCTCCCGGCCAGAGAGAGAGATGATGGGGTACAGATCAAGACAGATCCCAAGGACAGGCCTGTGGTGGGACAAGACCTTGGGAACTTCGTCCAGAAAGTCACGGGAAGCCCTTGGAGTGGTGTTTGTGCAGAGAGTGTTAGACGGGGAGGGTGAGGGGATGGGGAGGTGGGCGAGGCTCTGTGATCTGCATCCCATGTAGGACAGATTGTCCAGGCTGGAATGTGAACATGACTGCACAGACATCCACACTCATCAACCTCAACGAAAAGAGACCCATGGGGACGGTCATGGAGAAGAGGAGGGAGGTTGGAGGGCCAGAGGAAGATGAAATCTACAGGAGTTGTAGGCTGCTCGTGCCGCGGGGAAGCAGGGGCAGGAAGCAAGGGAAGGAGAGGTCGCGAGGCCCTGCATCCCCACCCTCTGTCCCCGCCAGCCCTGCCCTCTCCGCGCCTCTCCCACTGTGTCCGCCTGCCCCTTCCTCCCCTCCTCACCCTGCTTGGGAGCCTCTCACTGTGACACCGAACCTGGCTGTCCTGGAGAAATGGTCCCACCACCCCCGTTCCAGATCCCCTGCCCTTGCCCTCTCTCCCTATGCCCTTTGTCACCTCCTACAGCACTGTGGGTGACCTCCTGCTCTACCAAGGTCATTGGCTACCGGCTCCCTCTTCCACTGAAATAAAAAATAACAAAAAGATTGAATCTCATCTGTCATTTTCACTGATGTGCCCCAGCTGCCTAGAACAGAGCCTATTACATGATAGGGGTTCAGTGTCACATGGTCCAGAGGGAGGATAAGAGAAGGGCAGAGCCTTGCCCAGGACGGCCTGGGGGACATCGGATGTCGCAGGAATCACTCCAGTGAATAGTGCAAATTCTAGAATGAAGGGGACAGACTGGGCAGAGAATAGACTAAGAGGTGATGGCAACCAAGTCAGGACCATGTGTTGGACGGGATGTTTTGTGAAAAGAAGTGGATGCGGATATTTGCTAGAGAAAATGCGTAGTTTAGGGAAGGGCTTTTCAAACCCCAGCTGTGTCAGAGCGTGTGAAGCAGGGGCAGAAAGGGGGCTGAAGATGGAGAAGAGAGACACTGACCGAGAGACGGGCCCCAAGAAGCAAAAGGAAAAGGAGGAAGCTAGAAAAAGCCCGGCTGCGACACAGCCGGCTCTAAACTGCTGCTCCTGTTTCCAGGTTTACATTTACCCATGGACCTGACGCTGTGTTTTACAGGTGAAAAATGAGCTGAGATGGAAAGGTAATTTGAATAGTCGTCTATATTGGTGTTACCACTATTTTATAAAGAAGAACTGCTATATATAGACACTCAAAAAAAGCTGTTTCTTAAAGTGTTTTCTTGACTAATTATAATTCTACCAAGTAACTGAGAGTGGAGGTGGCGTGGCATCCGTTCTAATGTCAATGGGATTGAGGTTTAGGTGTTAGACCTCAGATGTGCAACGGAGAAAAAGGAAAGAGCCCACGAGCTTTACCTTGATAAGCAGAGGTGGTCAAGTTGCTTCACAGCCAGAATGCTGTCCATATATGTGATGGGGGACTCTGCTGCATTAATGGAGAGAGGACTGTGTGAGCCTGGTATTAAGACCCATCCTAACCTCCACTGACAACATCCTGTCCTCTGATCAGCAGGTAGGCCATTATGTCCTTCTCAAGTCCTGGCTATTAAACTCATCCTGGACTTTGATAATCTGAGAACACATATCCCAGTCACTATTCTTTCATTCGCTCTCCATATTTAAATGAACTTTGCTGCTGAAGCTCCAGTTTGGAATGCCAAGGAATAGTATTATGTAGATTCCTGTGACATTCTAGAATTAGCTTCACTGTTTTTTTTTAATTAAAAATCCGGGGCTTCCCTGGTGGCGCAGTGGTTGAGAGTCCGCCTGCCGATGCAGGGGACGCGGGTTCGTGCCCCGGTCCGGGAAGATCCCACATGCCGCCGAGCGGCTGGGCCCATGAGCCGTGGCCGCTGAGCCTGCATGTCTGGAGCCTGTGCTCCGCCACGGGAGAGGCCACAGCAGTGAGAGGCCCGCGTACCACAAAA
>RJWK010031982.1:0-23917 GCA_004363435.1 Platanista minor
GACTCCGAAGCGTCCCCCCTCCGCCACCCGCAGTCTCCGCCCGCGAAGGGGCTTCTCAGTGTGTGGAAACATTTCCTGCTTCACAGCTCCCTCCCACTGGTGCCGGTCCTGTCCCTATCCTTCTGTCTCTGTTTATTCTTTTTTCTTTTGCCCTACCCAGGTACGTGGGGATTTTCTTGCCTTTTGGGAGGTCTGAGGTCTTCTGCCAGCGTTCAGTAGGTTTTCTGCAGGAGTTGTTCCACGTGTGGATGTATTTCTGGTGTATCTGTGAGGAGGAAGGTGATCTCCGCGTCTTACTCTTCCGCCATCTTGTCTCTAATCTTCCTCCAGTCTCATCTTTAAAAAATAAGCTCATCCTTGGAATTCTAAGTTCTGTTGACTTTAACTGAACTCCTAGTTCCTGTAATTGGTCATGCCTTCTGTCCTCTGTCAGGTTTCATATGCCTTAGTTCTTGCTGTCTCCTCTGCCGAGAGTGAAGACACACCCACACAGCCATTGCTCTGGCTTCTAACAAATCCTTCCAGGCAGCACTCACAGATAGTTAGGAGAGTAGAGAAGTCTCCCTGGCCTGGCTGGGGTGTGTCTCCCTCCCGAGTGCCCCAGTAAAAGCCTGTGCTCCCCCAATCATAGGAGCATCTCAGTGTCTGGGACATGTCTGTCTCCTCTGCTGGATGGCAAGCTCCTTGGGGGCAGGGCCAAGACTTGCTCAGTAAAACACAGAGCCGGGCACACAGAGCAGATGCTCAGTAAAGTTTGCTGAACGAAGACTTCCCTGATTTATATACAGTCTGTGGCTCACAAGTTAAGCCTGATAGCATTAGAATCGTTAGGGTCCTGTCCCCCCAGTATCTGCTAAACACATTGTTTTCTCTAGAATATGGAGGAACAGCCACTTGAAAGAGAGGACACCTGCTCTGTTATGCATTATTTGGTGGTGTCGGGGGTTGGAGGTGGTAAGAGAGGAAAGAGTACTTTTCAGGATGCTCGTCTCTCTAGCTCTCCTATAAATGCATGCTATTCCTCCCTTTGCTAACATTAAATGAACTATCTTTCCGTGTTCTCTTTCTGCTTTCCTTACTATCTATGAGCGCTGGTTGGAAGGATTTGTTAGAAAAGGTGGTGAGACCTGCAGCTCAATTACCAGCTTAGGACTCTCTCTAGGTTAGAGATGTGTAAAACAGCTGCTTTTGTTTTCTGTCCTAGATGACAGGGAAAAGATGTGTCCAAGGAGAAGAATGCTTTCAGTACTTGGGAACTGGATCACCGCGTCTTGGTCAATGTGTCCCTGACTCTGCAGGTTCTCCTCCGGCCCACCCCGCTCACCTCCTAAGCTCAACTTCAAACAGTGAGGCTCACGCTCCCCGCAAAGTCGCCAGCACGCCCCTGCTCGGCAGAAGTAGTTCTCAGCCGAGGCTGTGCCTCAGAAAAACCAGGCGTTTAAGCAATACAGATGCCCAGGGCGTTCCCTACATCATTTGAATGAGAATTTCTGGGCTGGGCTTGGGTGTAAATTTTTTTTTAATATTCATTTATTTATTTTGGCTGAACCGGGTCTTAGTTGCCGTATGCGGGATCTTCATGGCGGCAGGATTAGTTGTGGCATGACTAGTTGCGGCACTGAGTGCAGGATCTTTTAGTTGTGGCATGCGGGATTTAGTTCCCCGACCAGGGATCGAACCCGGGCCCTCTGCATTGGGAGTGCAGGGTCTTACCCACTGGGCCACAGGAGAAGTCCCTGGGTGTGAGTAATTTTAAGAGCTTCTCAGCTGCTTCTAATGTGCAGCCAGTGCTGAGAACTACCACCAAGGCCTTTGCTGCTCCTCCCGACAGAAGATCCTCTCTGCTGGACCCAGGCTCCTGCCTAAAAGATGTTACTTACTTCGTAACTTCCTTCCCGAGGCACCCAAATCCAAATGGTCCTTTTGTGTGATCATGGGTGATGCTCCGTTTGGACCACTCTTAGGGTAGCTCATTATGGTTATTTGGGATGGATGTCTCCTCCAGAATATCAGCTTCTGGACTACCCTTGGTAGCACAGATCAGAATGCCCAGAGTATCGTGGAGTTTTAATAACTGTTGATTAGATCGAATGCATTGGAAACCTCAGCTGCTTCTGGTGGGCTGTCAGAGAGTTAGATTCCCTTCTTCATCCACGCTGGGCCTAGAGGCTGTACCATTTTCTCCCTTGCCCTGATAGTTTGCGCATCATGATGTGGGCCACACTGACTGCAGGAAGTCCAGATGGACACAAACATTAATTAGAGGATTGGTGTAAGGGCCTTAGAATGTACTTGGAATGGTTCAGGCCAACAAATATGAAGATACTAAAGCAGTGAACTGAACACTGGCTTGCAGATAGATTGATCAATTGATGAACCTCATAGACTTTATCCTAAGAAAAGAAGTCCCCCTACTCTCAATTGCTCTGAGACCTGAAGTTTCCTTTCTCAAACTCAGAGCTGCCTGTCATGCTCCGAACCAGCTTCCACTTTAAATATTTTATCTCAACAGACCTCTAGCCACTCTGCTAGGACCGTGCACATTCTTCCTTGACCTGGGATGGATTTCGAGCTATCACTGAGAAAATCCTACCTACCAGTCAAGGTCAAATTCAAATGTCAGCTCCTGGATGTCCCCCACCAGAAGTAATCTTCTCATCTGTGCTTCTAAAATACTTTCTTACCATCTAATCACTTGTTCATTCTGTAAATATCTATTAAGCACAAAATACGTGCCAGGTTCGCTTATCTGTGGCCTCATTCTATATCATAATTATTTTTGCTTTATCCTCTTGAGGGCAGTGGCTGAATCTTGTCCCTTTTCCTCTGCCCTCCAGTCTAAGAACAGGGCTTTTCATAAGGTCACATGCAGTAAGAATGCAGTTGACTGAGTTGGGTCTTGTTAACAATATTCTTAGTAATGTGAACTGGGCATGGGTTTTCTTCTGGATAAAGGTATCTGTTTTGACCAGTCAAGGCTCTGTAAGCCACGACACCTATGGAAGGTTGGGGAGTGACTTTAGAATGAAAGGAAGCCTCTGGTTAGGGCTCGTCACATGGTGCCCCCTCCAAATTCTTCCAACTGCTTTTGTAATGGGTGAAAAAACGACTACTCCAGAGTCTCTTCCCCGGCAGCTAGGACCTGAGTAGCTTGGCAAGTGGGCTGTGATGACTTCGCCGCCATCCAGCTTCCACCGTTTCCACTCACTTCATATGATCTGCCCCTGGCTGTTTCCTGCCAGGTGGATGCTCTGTATGAACACTCGTTCTGCTCTAAGCGGCTGGGGTTTTCCCTCTCCGAGCAAGTGTAAGTGCAGACCTTCACGAACCGAAATTCACCCGGGCGCTCTGGCCCAACATCTCCCTTGGATTTCCTCTGCTTGTCTTTCACTTCACCTTTCGCTGTCCATCAAAGGCTTCTCTGGCAAGGTGTTTGCTTTCCTGGTGGCCAGGTGAGATCTGCTGTTGGGTTTCTTGATAACTAGACTGGTATTTTTCTAATTCTTATGAAGGACTACCAAACCCATTTTCCTAAAAGCGTAGAAATAAACCCCACGCTACTAACTGCGGATTTAGAACGTAACAGACCCAAGCCTTGCATCCCTTACAAGGTCTGTCCCAAGTTTACAAGGTCAGGTTCTGCCTTTCTCCTTCCCAGCCTGGAGAGTGCTTTCAGCTATCAGGGACTTGTCAAGGACAGGAGAAGGAAAGAGACAGACACATAGAAAAACTATGACAAAAGCTGGGAGAAAGGAAGGTTGCTGTATGGAAGGGTGGCCTTCATGTGACTTTGTGCAAAACGTAATTTCTGTGGGAAACAGTTTTTACAAAGTCAAGATGAATTGGTGTGTTAGTACAAAGATTTTTTTCTTCCTTCTACAAATAATCAAGGAAAATGGATTTTTAAAATGTAAACACTCTCTTGTAGTATTTACAGCTTCTCTAATGTTGGGGGACAAAGGTCTCAGAGTTTAAAGTAAAAAGCAGGCACAAGGAGATAAGAGTTCTTTTACAGTTTGATTGTAATCTAAATATAACAGGAAAATCACTCTCTACATAGAGCACCGTGATGGCTAAATATCTGGGTGAGATTGTTGCGTCTTTTTCCTTCTTTTTTCTTTCCTGTAAGTTTTCTTTGTCTTCGAGGAAGGCCTTTCGTGATGAAGACAAACAGCGGTTGAACGAAAAGCCAGTGTTGGGTTTGCTGATAGAGAGGGTTTGGGGAAATGATTCGTTTGGGCAGAGAAGGTAACAGATTAAATGTGAGACCTCAGAGATCACCCAGTCGAATCCTTCGTTTTACACATAAGGTACTGAGTGCAAACATTTCAGAACTCACCTGTGTCAGGAGACATAAGGAATACGCTTATTTTTCCAGCAACCTGATGCTGTAATGAAAATCCCCTTAGGAAAGAAATCCTTCAGTTACCTTGTAATGACCTCTACTGTCTGCATTGTCTTTGGTAGCAAAGTCACTTGCTGATGGAAAGCTCGTTGTTGGGGGGGGAGGTGTTATTTCCCCCAGGCGTCTAGTTTAACATCTAGTGAATTGGGGCTGTGCTGAGTCTCACTCTATGGTTGATCCTTCAGCGGTGTCGTATTTTTAGGTTTTGTCGCTGCTCCCTCATCACCCAAAGTCTCACCCCATAGGAAAGCGTTTGGTGAGCCTCGTGGGGGCAGTGCTGATGCTGCTGTTTCCCCGGGGGCTCAGGGCAGGAGGCTGTGGGCTCACGCTCAGCGTGACACGCAGACTTCTGCTCCACTCGGCTCTGGGGCTGCTGACAGCACTTGGCTCTGTCCACTGGCCCCAGCTCCCAACCTCAGCCTCTGTTAACCCTGTCTGTCGGGGGTCAGCATTACGGGGGTTGGGGGGATCTTTTGTGAGAAGGGTGAGCCCCCTTCAGCCCAGGAACACAGTGGTGAGTTTGGCCATGTTTTCCCTCTAGGGAGGGGCGCCCAGCCATCCTCCTGACTCCTTTCCTGGACTTCCTATAGCAATTCTTCCATAGCTGCTCCCCAGTCTGCCTGTCCCCATGGAGCCTGGGATGACAGTCACCATGTTTCATTTATCTCTGCATCCCCATGTTTAACCTGGGGTGAGTATTTAAGAGATATTTGTTGTAAGAAGAGATGCTAACTGGCCATTCGAGTCTGTGAAAAATAAAACCAAGCCAAACTATAGCTTTCATTTCGATCACTTATTAGTAAGTGGTATTGAGCCCATCCTCCCGGCGTGCCAAGTAGCGCTGGAAATGCAGTTTCCAGTTAACTAATATGACAAACAGAATGGAGTCACTCAATCCAAATGCATTCACTAGTGGCCTCGTGGTGGGGACTAGACACTGCTCTTTGCCAGAAAGGCATTGGGAGAAAGTCAATGACATCAAGGTCATCTTCGATATAGTTGTTGCCATTGGTAATGTCCAGATGGCATTAGGTGATGCGTAGGTGAAAAGCATTGGCTGCTCTAGTCATTCTTGGTTTAACCACCCATTTGTGTGTATGCTCTGTGTATCTCAAAGAATTTCTCCCTGCAGGGGAGAGAAAGACTTCAAGTTTCCAGTCAAATCGCCTGGTGTCTCAGATGCTCTTTTCCAGAGTCTTTTATTGGTTATGAAGACACTGACTTGTCTCCTGTGCCCTTCTCAATTATAAATCTTCAAGCAATTGTCTGGACGAAAGTGTACGTTCCCCTGGAGAAACTACTCTTTACAAGAGATATTGTGTGACATGAGCAACCAAACCCACAAAATGTGTTCGGAGCCCCAAATGTATGACGTTTTACTTAAGAAAATAAGCATCGGGGCTTCCCTGGTGGCGCAGTGGTTGAGAGTCCGCCTGCCAATGCAGGGGACACGGGTTCGTGCCCCGGTCCGGGAAGATCCCACATGGCACGGCTGGGCCCGTGAGCCGTGGCTGCTGAGCCTGCGCGTCCGGAGCCTGTGCTCCGCAGCGGGACAGGCCACAACAGTGAGAGGCCCGCGTACCGAAAAAAAAAAAAAAAAAAAGAAAATAAGCATCGGATATAAAATATGTTTTAGAAAATGCACCCCCCTGCCCCTGCCAAATGTTACTGGGTGGAGAGCAAATTCCACCCTTGCCCTCAGGCTTTCAGGCAGGGAGACTCAGGCTGGTGGGTGGGGGGCTGTTATTTGCTCAGCATCCAACGCCAGACCATGCTTGTGACAGTCCAAAACGCGCCGTGAATAGCAAGTATATCACAAGGGTTCTCAAATATGAAAGTGGAGTTGGAACAAAGAGCAGGCACCAGACAGACTTCCTCTGTTAAAGATTATCCAACGTGTCCCCTGGGTGCCAACGTTCCCATAAATCCCAGCAGCTCTATCTCACCTAGCGTAACTTAACGGCTTTGAAACCCTGCCCAGGACCTAGTAGCGTTCCATCAAACGACCTCATCACAGGGGAATGAACTTTATCTCAGAGACTTTAAGTGTGTTTGCTTGAAAGATGATTTACCATGCTCAACAATTACCAAATTTCCTAAATTGAACCTGATCTCTTGCTATAATTATATAGCTCACAGTTTCATCTAGAGGAACAGATCAACTCTGGGAGTGTAAATCTCTCTGGGTTGGCTTTTAAATGAGTCTGCAGGCTGATACCCAGTTCAGGAGAAGCAAAGAGGGGAAGGTTTTTCATTTGGGAAAGGTGGAAACCAGAACTGGTGCCCGGTCAGAAAGGCAGGTTGGAAGAAACTCCCTCCCAACTTCTGTCCTGTCTTCCTCCTTCCACAGCCTAATTCCTTGTCTCTTTTGCTTTGGGAAAGTGAGGATTTCGAGGTCCATGATTTATGACAGAGAACACTGGTTTCTCTTTTTCCTCTGCCTAGGCCAGTTGGAGAAGCCAGTCACTGGCAGAGACTCCTCTGAACTCTTGGGAGGGCCAGACCCCTCACCAGTCACCCTCTTGATGGTTCTGTCCCTTTACTGGCAACTCCAATGGCTGCAACCACATAGCCTGGTTCTGGGAAGAGAATAGCCATATGCCTTGCTGAACTGTGTTCCATTTGCTGCACTTGCTTTAAGGCACTTACAATCCTGTGAAAGGATAGGGGCTAATCCATGAAAACCATTAGAAAACAAATATAAGACAGTAGGATTCGAAATGAGAGTGGGTAGTCCATGGGTGTGGAAATGGCCTGAAAGGCTTTGTGGCGAGAGTTGATCCCTGAGCTGGGCCTTCAAGAGTAAGCCAGGTTTAGACGGACGAGGAGTGGGCGTTCTAGAAGAGGGAAATGGCACGCCATCAGTAAGTGGCAGGCACATGCTCATTTTATAGACGTAGGTCTTCTGTGACATTTCGTAGAAACATGACAGAGCTGGGTGTTTTCAAAAGTAAAACCGATATGCTGTGCTTCTGGAATTGGGCAGTGGGTCTTGGCTGAGAGCTGGATTAGAGAACTACGGAGCTGCTTTCCAGCTCTAAAACATGGCCACTTCCAGATGCATAGATATAAGTGGGCCCTGAATGTCCAACGGGCATTGTGCCGACCTGAGGTCACGTATCTTTCTTTAGCTGAGGCTACTTATTACAGGTGGCAGCAAGGACTGCGGGGTCAGACACAGCCAGGAAGGGATTCTGACTCTACGCTTAAGAGCTTGGATTCATGACTTACGTACGCTCTTTATAGAAGGGGAATAATGATGTCCTCTTTCCAGAGTTAATCTGCAGGAAAATATGAGGTAATGTACAAAGCGCCAGGGGCTCCATAAACGCTCGTTTCCTTTTCTCCTTCCGGTTTTGCTCTTCTGGTGGGCTCGCTCTCCTCCCGTCTTTTATTTTGCCTGGCTGGAACTTCCTTTCTCACCTCCCCCCACCCACCCCAAATTATCCCTGGGCTCCGTTTGAAGGACCCAAGTGTGTGTACGGAAAGATTAAGCTGTCCTCCTAAAGGAGAAGCGCATTCAAAATGGGGCACATCAAAAGTGAATGTAGGTGACAAATGTTTATATTTGGAAAGTGCTTCTGCTTTGATCCTAGTTTCTATTTTTTGAGAGCTTGACAAATGTGCCCTCTGGGCCTTGGCTTCAAACATCTTCAGTCAGCAGAGCACTTTGGAGGAGGTGAACTCATTTGATCCTCCACTCTCTGTTCCTCCCAGGCCAGGGTATCCGCCGCCACAGAGGAGGCCTCCTCCTGTCTCCCCGGAGCACCGGCCAGAGCCAGTGTGGCCGAGGGGCCACCTGCTTCCCTCAGGTCTGGCTCTTAGGCCTGCAAAGGCCAGAGGCCTTGGGGGCCCAGCTCCCTTCTCTGGAAGCTCTGGAGGGTTCCTGCCATGGGGGAGGGTTCCCTGACCCTTGGCCTTCCGTCCTCTTCCACGAGGTCACCCCGAACCCTTGCTGAACACCCTCTGACCCATCACTTGGGAAGGTGATTCCCCAAGGAGGGAATTCCTCAGGGGTGGCTGCCCGAGGAACTGAATTCGGGGAGAAGTCTCCCTAGAATCAGCCACAGGACTGGCTGTGCCAGGGTTTCCTAGACATCTTGGACGAAAAGTCTTGACAGAATGTAAGGAACGTGTTTAGCTGCCACGTCTCGCCCAGTTCTTGCAGGCAGGTTATGAAACCACTCCACGTGTAAGGTGACGCAGCACAATGGAGGTGCTCGCCGCTGTGCTGGTTTTCCGTGCCCCAGTCCTGCGGAAGCTGTGGCCAGCCGCGAGGAGGATTTTCACGGGAAGGCTTCCTTGCCCAAAACGTGGTTTCTTTCAGTCCAAACCCATTTCTTCCCACTTTTGGATCTTTGAACTGCAAATGGGACAGAAGGACACAGAGATGGTATCTGCTGGGCCTGCCAGGGTGAGCGTCCAACCAGTGAGGAGTGGACCCACCCTGAACATTTCCAACAGGGGGACTTCAGTGCCAGGAATCGGTTAAGTCAGTGAAGGAATGGCTGAGAAACCCAACAGGGGAAAGTGAGGCAGCCAAGGGGTTAGCTAGTGCAGGAAGCCTGGAGGGACAAAAGAAGGAGGTGGCATTACTTGAGTGTAGGGCTGGGTCATCTGGCAGAAGCTAGGATCACAGTGAGTCCATCTTGCCGGAGCTGGAGCTGGAGGAGATGCCTCCTTTACTGGCCGAGAGGGAGGTGGGGAGAGATGCTCATCTTCCTCCCCATCTCCCACTGGAAGCTCTCATCAGCCATCGCTGAACCCAGACAGAAGCCGGTTGGCACTGATCCTGGAAACCACAGCCTGCAAGCCTCAGCCACTCTCCCCTCCCTGAAGACTCATAGCAGAGCAGGGGAGAGTGAGAAGGCGCTCTAGCTCCCAGGGTGCAGAAGCCTGCTTTGGGACTTCCTCCTTCTTGGAAAACCAGAAAGTCACAGGACAAGGGGAGAAGGCCAGGGTCCTGGAAAGAGAGTGGTACGAGATTCTGCCAAGCCTGTGCTCAGTGCAGACAGAACAACGCTCCCGTGGAGGTGCTCACAAGCCACCAATGTTCTCTCAGAAACACTCATCCCTAAATAACTTCTCTAGCTCCCTCACCGTCGACTGTGATCCACGACTCTGTTCTCAGAACGGTTGGCTTTGGCAGGTGACATTTCCAAGAATGCTCTGGCTAGGATTAGCAGGTTATGAATTCCCCCAGGGGGTCACTGAGAAATGTGACTCTTGCATACCTTGATAACTAAGAGGCACGATTGTTTGGCTTCTTATGGTAAATACTGGGTTGCGGTGACATTTGGGGTATAAGGACACCACGGATTCTGGGAATCTGCAGTCTAGTCCACATCTTTTATTTGATCACTCTTATGCAGCTCTACAGAAACTGCCTGCTTTCTTATTTACATGCATCCTGTGTGTGATGTGTGAGAATATATTTATTGAGAGGTTGTGGTGGGCTTGGGTTGCTAGGCAACTCTCTGGAAAGGCAGGGCTACAGAGTTTACACTTCTGGGTCACCTTGGGAAAGACGTTCTGCTGCTCTGGGCCTCGGTTCTCTCTCTTTGGCAAATGGGAGTTATAGATGCTTCCTAATAACCCTGCCACCCTCAAACATGCCCCTCAAATACACACTTTTTGATAGCATTTAGCAGTAACACATTTTTCCCCCTTATCTGTAAATATATGTTCATCATAGAAGATTTGGAAAACAGAAATATTTTAAATAGAAATTGCCTATGATTCCATAACCCCCAGATAACCATTGCTAATAGTTTTGTGAATTTACCGGCAGCTTTTATCCCCCTAATTGAATATATATTTTATTTTATTTTATTTTTGGCTGTGCTGCGCAGCTTATGGGATCTTCATTCCCTGACCAGGGATTGAACCCAGGCCCTGGCAGTGAAAGCGCCAAGTCTTAACCACAGTACTGCCAGGGAATTCTCTTGAGTACATATTTTAAATTAAGGTCATACTGTATAAAGAGTGATATACTTTTCCATCTAATATTTGGTGAGAAGGTGTATGAGTACTTTACTTTTATTATGGAACACGATTTTTTATTATTTATTAAAATCTATTTATTTATTTTTGGCTGTGTTGGGTCTTTGTTGCTGAGCGCTGGCTTTCTCTAGTTGCAGCGAGCAGGGGCTACTCTTCATTGCAGTGCACGGGCTTCTCATTGCGGTGACTTCTGTTGCGGAGCACCGGCTCTAGGTGCGCGGGCTTCAGTAGTTGCGGCACATGGGCTCAGTAGTTGTGGCACAGAGGCTTAGTAGCTCCACGGCATGTGGGGTCTTCCCGGACCAAGGCTCGAACCCGTGTCCCCTGCATTGGCAGGCGGATTCTTAACCACTGGGCCACCAGGGAAGTCCCTAAGGAACATGATTTTTTAAAAAAATCAATGACTAATATCCTCGTCAAATGGATGTGCTGCGTTTCATTTAATTACTACATATTATTGGATGTTCATACTGTTTCCAGTTTTTTTCTCTCATAATTATACTGTGATCAACATTCTTCCCATAAATTTAGAGCATAGCACAACTAAAAAGATAAATACAATTAAGAGGTGTTGAACTATGAAGAAGAAAATATTTGCAAAAAAATGACAAAGGGTCAATGTTCTTAATATATGAAGAACTCTTTTAAATAATTATGAAAATCACCATTGCCTTTATGGTAAAATAGACATGGAAATGATGTAGATGGATTATCCAGTACCTATAAATACATGAAAATATTTTCAAAATCACTGGTAATCAAGAGACACAAATTAAGACAACAATGTGATCCGTTTTTGGTGCCTGTTAGGTTGGCAAAGATAAAAGCAAAACAAAAACCAGAAAATGTAGTGCTGGTGACAGTAATAATGCAGATGAGAGAGATAGCAGGTTATAATATTCCTCGTGGAAAAGTAAATCGATATGTCCTTTTTGTTTTAAAAGAGATTTTGTTTATTGATTTATTCGTCAACAATTATCAGGTCCCTACCATATCCAGACATGTTTTTCGGTGTTGGGAGTCATATAAAAATATATGGGACTGGGAATTTCCTGGCGACCTAGTGGGTAGGACTCTGTGCTTTCACTGCCATGGCCCGGATTCAATCCCTGGTCAGGGAACTAAGATCCTTCAAGCAGTGCAGCGAGGCCAAAAAAAAAAAAAGAAAGAAGTGGGATATACCCCTGATCCTTATGGAGGTTATGATCAAGCAAAAGGGATCACAGACATCCAAATAAAGATAATACAAGGTAAAATGGACAGACAGTAAGAGGATTGGATTTGGAATCAGAAGACTTGGTTTCTAACCTTGGCTTTGGCCTCTTACTAGCTGTGTAACTTTGGAAAAGTCACTTTATCATCCCAGACTTTAATTTCTTTTTTGGGGGGAGGGGGTGGTTAATTTCCTTACCTGCAAAATAGGTTGTAGGAGAATTAAGTGAAACTAGTGATCTCAAAATATTTTGTAGATTGCTCATGCTTTTGCATGTAAACCTGGTATCTTTGCGATTTCAAAGGAAGAAGTCATCATTTCCTGTTGGGAAGACTCAGAAGACTAGTGGAAGAGATGAAATTATCCTAAGTGTTGAATGGGGGTGGATTTTGACACTGTGAGATTGTAGAGAAAGGATGGGCCAAGTGGCAGGAACTGAATAAACAGAATTGGGGAGATGCGAGAGGGTAAGAGGATTTGAGGACCTTGTGAGTATCTGGGTGAGGTATAAGAGACCTGTGGGGAGTTAAGTCCCAAGGAAGCTGGATTGGGAGCTAATTGTAAGAGAGCCTGGACTTCGTTCGGCAGATAATCAGAACTACAGAGACTCTTAAGCAGAGGAGTTACTGCGAGTTAAGGTTGAGGTCCAGGGTAGGGACAAAAAGGTAGGTGAACCCAGCACGCAGATCCTGGTTTCTAATACCATTGTCCAGTAAAAGGAACAAGAGCTCCTTGGAAAAAAGGCTGATGCTAAGGCTGGAGCAGGGAAATACAAGATAAGGCTGAAGCATCTTGCAGTGCTGGAAAGTAAGGAAGTAAAACGAAATGAAACAAAACAAAACGATGGGGCACGTCGAAGGGGCACAAGACCCAACCTGAGAGCTCCCAATGGCTAAAGCCAGAATAATTTGTGCAATAAAATAAACAATGTAGTATTGGATTATAACCCAAAGTATAAAATAAATATCCATGAGTCCATACTGATATAAATAAATGAGGAGAGAAGAGGCAAATCTTTGTAGAATTCCAAATAATTTACATAGAAATTTCTGCCAGGGGGTGGAGCTAAGTTCCCCTCCCAGCCTCTCCCCACCTGGAGTGTGGGCTGTGCTGAGTGACTTGCTTCTGACTTGCTTCCAAAAGGTAGAAGGGGGAGGGGGTGTAACTTCACGGTGGAGGAATCTGGCAAACACTACCTTGGCTTGGTGATCAAGGTCAATATCTTCAGCGATAAGTTGTGTTGATAGCTTGTACTTCTGATGTGATGTGGTGAGAAGGGCACTTCACTTCCATGGTGGTCTTACTCATAACCCCATATAACCATAAGAAAGTGATCAGATAGACCCAAGTTGAGGGACATTCAACAAAATACCTGACCGGTACTCCTCAAAACTGTCAAGGTCATTAACAAACTAGAAAAGTCTGATAACCTGTCATAGACCAGAGGAAACAAAAGAGATAGGAAGAAGAAATGCAATGTGGTATCCTGGACCAGTGACAGGATATCAGTGGAAAAGCTAATGAAATCAGAATAAAGCATGAAGGGACTTCTCTGGTGGTCCAGTGGTTAAGAATTTGCCTTCCAATGCAGGGGACGTGGGTTCGATACCGGCTCGGGGAACTAAGATCCCACATGCCACGGGGCAACTAAGCCCGTGCTCTCTAGCCTGCACACCACAACTAGAGAGAAGCCCTCGCCCCGCAATGAAGAGCCCTCGTGATGCAACGAAAGATGCCACATGCCCCAACAGAGATCCTGAGTGCTGCAACTAAGACCCGATGCAGCTAAATAAATAAATAAACAAACAAACAAATAAATAAATAAAAAAGAAAAAGAAAGCTGGGTACCAGCTCATAATTCAAAAAAAAAGAAAAAAGAATAAAGCCTGAAGTGTAGTTGATAGCAATGTACCAAAGTTGGTTTCTTAGCCATGGGGATCTTGTTAAAAGGCAGGTTATGATTCAGGGGATCTGGGGTGGGGCTGGAGAGTCTACATTTCTGACAAGCTCTCAGGTGGAGCTGATGCTGAGGGACACAGATGCTGAGCAGCAAAGTGGCAGAGTTTTGAGTTGGCCCTTCATCTTCTATAGCTCCATCCCCTTCCTGTGAACCACACCTGGAGTGCTCAGTACTACCCATCCTTAGTTACTGTTACTTGAATTCCCAGCTGGTCAGTGGTTTTCAGTCAATCCCAGCTACACCTTAGAATCATCTGGGAAGCTTTCAAAAAAGCCTCGTCCCAGAATTGTGAAATTAAAATTTTTAGGCTGCTGTCTGGACATTCTTTTAAAATTGAGTTAAAATTCACAGAATATTCAGTTAACCACGTTAATACACACAAGCCAGTAACGTCCAGTGCATTCACAAGATAAGTGCAACCATCACCACTCTCTAGTTTCTGAACCTTTTCATTACCCCCAAAGAAATTCCCTACCCATTAAGCACTCACTGCCCATTCCCTCCTGCCCTCAGTCCCCAGCAAGCATTAATCTGCTTTCTAAGGGTTTGCCTATTCTGGACATTTCATGTAAATAGAATCATACAAAATGTGGGGGGAAAGACTTGGTTTCTTAGTCATGGCAAAAGTACCACGGTTACAGAAGATGTTAACAGTAGGGGAACTGGGTGCAGAGTATACGGGAACTCTCTGTACTACCTCTGCAACTTTTTTGTAAGTCCAAAACCATTTGTTTATATTTATTTATTTATTTATTATTTTGCGGTACGTGGGCCTCTCACTGTTGTGGCCTCTCCCGTTGCGGAGCACACGCTCCGGACGCGCAGGCTCAGCGGCCATGGCTCACGGGGCCCAGCCGCTCCGCGGCATGTGGGATCTTCCCGGACCGGGGCACGAACCCGTGTCCCATGAATCGGCAGGCGGACTCTGAACCACTGCGCTACCAGGGAAGCCCCTATTTTTTATTTTTTAAGTTCATTTTTTTTTTAAACTCCTTTTATTTATTTATTTTTGGCTGTGCCAATGTGGCATGTGACATCTTAGTTCCCCAACCAGGGATCAAACCCATGCCCCGTGCAGTGAAAGCACGGAGTCTTAACCACTGGACTGCCAGGGAAGTCCCTAAAACCATTTTAAAGTCAAAAGTTTATTTTACAAAATTTTTTTTAAAAGATAAGCGCATACTGCAAAATTCATTGTTGAAGGTGATGAAAAATTCTATGGCAACTTTTATGGAAGGCACTTCCCGGGGACAGATACAAGGAATGAGCTGACTGGAAAGAATTCCTACTCTGGACACCCAATAATTTGACTCCCATCTCCCTTTATTTGATATTAAAGGCTGTGTTTTTTTCCCCATAGCTTAGAGATTTAACCTGGAAAGAAAAACAAAACACAAGGACACCACAATGCCTTAACAAAATCCATTCAGAAATTTCAAGTAATTTTTCCTTGTAACACTTCAAGACTCCTTTGACAATGGCTAAAGATATAACTAACCAAGTTTACCTGGACCCTCATCTCTGTAACCATCTTTTCTTTTTCTTTTTGGAAACGAGAGGATAAAATATGACAGGAAGAATCTATAGGCTCAGTTTAGTGCCACAGTATATTGTATAACTTCCATTCCTTACCTCCCTGAAGCCTAGGATTCTTCCATTGAAATGTCTGTTTACCATTAAACTAAGGGTAAATTAAAAAAAAAAATTAAGGCAAAATGATTTTTCCCTTTACCCCACCACTCAACCATCACAACTTAAATTTCTTCATGCTTCCTGCCAACAGACCTCTGTGTCAGACCCAGAAAGGGTCACAGGCAGCAAAGAATGTGTCCTCTGGGCTCACCACCTTTCTTCCAAGAAGAAAAGACTCATTTCCCCCAAGTTTCAATTTACAGATACTTCCTGTTTACAAGCTGGCCAATGATGAAAGTTAACTTGGGACCTTTTTTTTTTTTCCCCCAAAGACATTATTTGATAAGCACACTTTGATTTTGTCCTCCCATTTTCTTGTTGTTAATGCCCTGTGCCTGAGAGACAGGACTGCTATGTAATTTGCAAGACCCAGGGCCCAGTGAAAACGCAAAGCCCCCTGTTCAAGAATTATTAAGAGTTTCAAGAGAGTGAGAGCAGAGCACTGAGCCAAGTGTGGGGTCTTTTGAAGCCCTGAAGCCAGCCCTGTCTGGGGTAGTTAGGTTACGAGGCTTCTCATCGTGCCCATTGAACCCTATTTCAGAAGAAAAGGGAGGGAGAATTTTAGACCCCATTGTCTCTCAGGCATTCAGAGAGGCACGTAGGGGCACAGAACCAGGGAGGTGGGCTGCATAGAACCAGGGGTCCTTTCTCCAGTAGCTCAGCCTTCTCCTTGTGATCAGAGAGGCTGGGGGTGGGGATGGGGGGAGGGTTCAAGGAGGGACACAGGATGGCCTGGAGTTAAGTTTCTTTAGGTAGGTGACAGCCCCTTCCTCACAACATCAGTGAGGGGGAAAGAGGGGGATGTGCAGGCCTGCTGGACCTATCTGGGCCTCCCAGGAAGTCAACCTCAGTTCCCCAGCTCAATGGATTTTGAGCAGCTACTGAATGCCTGGGACAGAGCTAGAAGTTAGAGGTAAAAGTAGATGAAGGAAGGGAGGAAGGAAGTGAGGGAGGGAGGGAAGGAAGCAGGGAGGAAGGAAGGAAGGAAGGAAGGAAGGATCTACTCTCAAGGATCTGGTGGGGGGAGGCATATGTAGATAGATAATATCAGAATAAATGTTAGATGTTTTAAATTTACTTATTTATTTTATTTATTTATTTTTGGCTGTGTTGGGTCTTCTTTGCCACGTACGTGCTCTCTCTAGTTGCGGCGAGTGGGGGCCACTCTTCGTTGTGATGCACGGGCTTCTCATTGCAGCGGCTTCTCTTGTGTGGAGCACGGGCTCTAGGCACGTGGGGTCAGTAGTTGTGGCTCGTGGGCTCTAGAGAGCAGGCTCAGTAGTTGTGGCGCAGGGGCTTAGTTGCTCCGCGGCATGTGGGAACTTCCCGGACCAGGGCTCAAACCTGTGTCCCCTGCACTGGCAGGTGGATTCTTAACCACTGCGCCACCACGGAAGCCCTGTTAGATGTTTTAAAAGCCCTCCTAACCTTGCCTTGGTCTTGGGGACCTGAGACCCCCTGATCTGACCAAAGAAACTGCCCCGTGGCTCTCCACATGCCTATGTTCAACTTGGATGTGGCAGGTCAGAGGTGCTGCACATCACCCAACATCAGCTGGGAGAAATACTCTCGTGGGGTGGACAGCAGGCTCCCCAACGCAAAACCCTAGTTTCCATGTTTTACGCAAGTTCTGTCTAAACGTATCTTAAAGGTGCTAGGTACACATATGACTAAAAACCTAACATATGCCAGAGTTGGCAATGGATTAAATTTATTATTAAATTCACCAGTTGAGATGATTAAAGAGTTTATTACTTTTTAAAAAACTAGCAGGGCTTCCCCGGTGGTGCAGTGGTTGAGAATCTGCCTGCTAATGCAGGGGACACGGGTTCGAGCTCTGGTCTGGGAGGATCCCACATGCCGCGGAGAAACTAGGCCCGTGAGCCACAACTACTGAGCCTGCGCTTCTGGAGCCTGTGCTCCGCAACAAGAGAGGCCGCGATAGTGAGAGTCCTGCGCACCGCGATGAAGAATGGCCCTTGCTTGCCACAACTAGAGAAAGCCCTCGCACAGAAACGAAGACCCAACACAGCAAAAATAAATAAATTAATTAATAAACTCCTACCCCCAAGATCTTCAAAAAAAAAAAAAAAAAAGCAAAGAATCCCTTTGAATTATGAAAAAAGCATTTTCCATGAGTCTCTATCACAACTTTCCAGTGTCTTCTCAAAATCAAGTTCTTCTCTGGAGCAAGTAGTTTGCCATTTCACATCATAGGCTAGGTTGGGGCCATAAAAAGGAACTGACAGATGGTTCCACCTCAATTGTTGTCAATTCAGTTGGCTTACTAAGGTGACTGGTCCCACAACAGATCAGAACAATCACCTCTCAGGCTGTAGGGCCCAAGTTTTCCCAATCTAAAATTGATAACGAGGATTTTTATTTGACAATAACAAGCACCCGCATAGGGACAAAGTCAGAGGGTTTAAAACCAGGACTGTTGCTCACAGGTCTTCATAGCTGGGCTCACATGAGATGGTCACCTCTCTCCTCTCCTGTAGCTGTTCCCCTGCACTTCTCTGACCTGAGTGAGGCTCATTTGATGGCACAGCAAGACCGTCTAAGGCTCCAGGATCCCTCACATCTCCTCATCCTTGTGCTAGGCAATGTGTCTCATATCCATGGTGGCCCACGTGAAACGCTGATTGAACGAGTGAATGAACGATTCCCATCTCTTTCTTGCAAGCAGCTTTGCCAGCACTCTTTTAATCTTGCAATGGCTCTGAGTTGTGGGTAGGCAGGAAGAAAGTCTATTTTGCATGAAGAAATGAAGACCCTGTGGCTAAATGAATTACCCAGAGTGACATAGCAAATTGAGACAGTGCCGGGGCTGCTGACAGGTGCCTGCTTCTTCTCTGTGGCTCTGACCTACAGACTGGAGCCATTGCCTTGTGTGAAATAACCAAATTGCAGTTAAAGTAACAAATGTGGGCTATAAACTCTCCTGATATGATTGGTTAATTATGAAACTTGCTAACTAAGAGTAGCATCAAAAGTATTTGACAATTGACCGCTAACCTCCCCTGAGAACGCATTTTTGGAAACAAGATGTTACACCCTCCATGAGAAGAGTTGACACCCAATCCATGCTTAGGTATTAAACTTCTCTTACTATCTGCTCCTCTCCTTTTCTTTTCTTTTTTTTTTTTTGGTAAACAACACATAGATACCAGGAACAGTATGTCTAGGATTAGTAAGTCAATTTTCTGTGATTTAAGAAGTATTAAAAAAACAAACAAACAACAACCCAAGAAGGTAGTTTGAGGAAATAAAAGTGTTAACCCTCATGATGAAGGAGGTCATTGGTGGTTCCAGGTGTCTACAAAGGGGAGCTAATACATCCTTGTTACAAAGAAATGCAGAAGGAGGACCACACTGTGGCCATGCCCTGGAGGGCAGCAGAAATGCCCAGGCTTAAAAAATAAAAGAGTAAACAAAATCAACCAGTCACCATGGAAAAGTGTAAAGTGTATGGGGTGGGGGCGGTGGGGGGGGGGGGAGAAAAGAATGAAAATATGATGCTTAAATTTTTTTTCTGAAATGAAGTTTATAAGTAATACTACTTCATATATATGAAATGTAAGTGTCAATAAAAAAATACATATGAATGACCCAGGCTTTTGGGAAAGAGTCAGGGGGCATCCACATCTCTGGTAGATAATGGATAACCCATTGCCTAGAATGGTTCGGTTGTCCATTTGCCCAGCAGCAGTAGCAGACTGTTCTAGGCCAGCCTGGGAGCAAACGGATGGCACCATGCCGAGGGGGAAGCAGCAGTTATGTGGCCCTGGGGACTTCATTGTTACTGTTTTCTTATCAGGTGACATTACAATTGCCACTCTACAACAGGAATTACTTCTCAGATCTAATAGCTATGCTTTTTTTTCTTTTTGAAAAATATTTAACATCTTTTTATGGGCAGGGCTGCAAAATGAACTTTCAGTCAAGGATGGAAATACAGAAAGGCCTGTACACTTGACGGTGTTTTGAAAGGTAAACCTTTCCCTCTGCCCTTCCGTTGGCTCTTTTTTTGTGTCTCACTTAGCAGATCTGAGAAGAACCCAACCCCCTCGTCAGAAAGAAGGGTCGCTTCCCGACCCTCTGGGTGGAACAGAGGCTTTCCGATGCGCTCGTTGCTGGGCTCCTTCGTGGTGGTTTATGGAGAGGAGACCTGAATGGGAGCCAACGTGGGGAATGTTAAATTTAAAAGGTTTAGAGAAGAAAGTCAGACAGGTTAGTGAAATGCTGACTCAGCTCAAGACTCAGAACAAGGCCACTGAGTTGTCTTTCTCCCCTTGGAGCTGTGTCTGGGTAGATGTGAACACTTTTCTCAGTGGGGTTGGGTTGGGGGGAATTAGAACCCCCCACTCCGAGTTTGCTTAATGGGCATCACCATTCTCATGAGATGAAGTTCTGCCCCAAGCCTGTATTTTTAAAAATTGAGACATAATTGACATATAACATTGTATTCAATTTGGGTACATAATGATTTGGTATATGTATACACTGCGAAATGATCACCACAATAAGTCCAGTTAACATCCATCACCTCACAGTTACAATTTTTTTCCCTTGTGCTGAGAACTTTTAAGATCTACTCTCTTAGCAGCTTTCGAGTACACAGTACCATATTGTTAACTACAGTCACCGTGCTGTACGTTACATCCCCAGGACTTATTCATCTTATACTGGAAGTCCAAGCCCCTATTTTACAGCTGAGACCTCTTTCCATTCTAGTTCCATATCCCTTCTTAGTGCAACTAATGACTGTCGTCATTGCCTCTGTGTGTGTGTGTGTGTGTGTGTGTGTGTTGGAATGTGAACGGCGGCCAGCCATCACTGTGATGGAAGATGGAAGCCTCTTCAGGTTTGAGTCATTCTTGGTTCAGGGGTCTTCATATAATGAGGTGACCATCACTCTGCTTTCTCAGCTGCTCACACAAGCTGGGGAGGCTTCAAAGGAAAGAATTCCCTTCCAATCAGAAGTCTGAGAGTTTTGGCAGGCATGCACCGCTACAACATTTCTTTGACTCACAGAGTTTTGAAAAAGTCCCTTTAGATGAAAACCCTGTGGCTAATATTTTGTATCGTACTGGGCTGGTACACAGGTAGATGCCACTGATTTTAACCTGGGCAACTTATGATGTAATCATATGTTCCAGAATTAAAATTAAAAAATGAAGGTTCATCATATTCTTCCTACCAAATGGAGAAAACAGGCTTCTTTTCATGAGTTAGTTTTTATTTTCTTGTATCTTTTTTTTTTCTTTCTTTTTTGGTCTGGGGGTCAGAAGTGCCTTGTGTGAAATATGCTTCTGATGAAAGGTGTTCTTAATTTAAAAAGTGGAAGATAATGTTAGAAATTCCCCCACTTCACTTAAGTCTTTCTGAGCTTTCTAGGCTTCCTGAAAAACCAAACACCACAAGAAGAAAACACCTACAAACCCTTATTCTTTGACATTTAAATCTGCTGTCTCTCTGGGGTAATTCATGTCAGGTTTAACAGTTTGATTCAGAGACCTGGTCTTCCTGGAGATCTCGCAACTCACCAGAAACAGGGCTCTTGAAATACCCACACCAAAGTGCTGTCAGGACAAGTTGGGTTAGAGACAAGTTATCTTGAGCAGAAAGTCCTGATAAAAAATCCTAGAGATTTCAATCCTCTTTACCTAATTGCAGAATGGGTTGGGTGGGGAAGGGGTAAAATGGTGGGGGGATTGAACAGCAATCTCAAGAATAAGTTTAATTTAAGCTTGAAGAATTTATTAACCTACTATTGGGTTGAAGTTCTAACCTGAGATCTGAGTCTTTCTCAGTCATATGCATGACTTGAGGGTGGGCAGGGTGGCAGGTCCATTAGTCATGGGTTTGGTTATCAACGGAGCTCAGCTTCAGGACAGTGGGGCTCTGTATGCAAGTGTCTCCTGCTATCAGTCTGCTTGATATTCGGACTTCGCATTGTTCCCCTTGGAGATTACACCTTCCAACCCACTACCTGATCCCCTTTCGAGTTTCTGTTCTCAAATTCCTCTGGAAAGAAGGCCCCGGAGGTGGCAGGCAGGCAGCTGCCATGTCTGGACAGCTTCCATGTTCTCTTAGCCAGAAAGTGGTGGGAACAACAGCAGTGGCCGCACAGCCCTGCACTGGGGAGCCTACCTGGCTTTGTTGGCTGAAGTGTCCGGCTCGAGCAATAGGACAGAGGGGCCGCAGAAACGGCCAGCAGAACGCTTTGCCCATTACCCAGCATTCCCCTTTCTTCCATTCCAAGGTGCTTTGCCCATTACCCAGCATTCCCCTTTCTTCCATTCCAAGGGGCAAAAAGGTCACGTCTTCATGATAGAATTCTCTGGGAGTCCCCGCCCCTGGACTCCCCTACTGCAGCTGCCAAGTCTCAGTAAAGATCCAGAAAGGACTCCAGGAATTCTATGACTTTTGTGGGGACGGTCCAGCTGCTCCCTTTTTGACTAGTTGAACACCCATGCTTCGTGGAGGTGAGGGGTAAAGATAACAGGGAGAATGTTCCAGATCTGGGCAGACAGCACCCGCCAGCTCAGTGAAGGAGGCAGTCACTGGGCAAAGGCGAAGTGAGGGGCCTGGTCAGGATGAAAGATGCCCAGTTGAAAGGGGTTTCATCTTCAAGCAGAAAGCATTTAGCAGCCATCTGGGCGATCATTTCGGGGAGGGCGAGATACTATGCCAATAAATCGAGGCAATCGCATCTTGTTCCCCATGGTAAACCCTGATAAAATTGCCTGTCCAGGGGAAGGAAAGTATTTCATTATTGTACCTTTGAAAAAGGATAATCCTCTCTGCATTTCCTCTCTGGGGGAGGGTGTCCTTTGTTCTTGTGCCTCTGACACACAGCTCCTCCCCACCTATAGTTTCAGGGGAAAGGACTTGGTAATTTCAAAAAAAAAGTGTGATTAAATGACCGAGCTGTTCTGTTCAACGAGGCAGGACTCATCTCAGGGACTCTCATCCATAACCCAGGGCTGACGCCATGGCGCTCTCAGCACAAAGGCAGTCTCCTTTTGGGTGGGGGTCACTCCATCCTCCCAGGGGCTTCCTGGTGGTCCCTGCAGAGCTGACTCCCGAGGGGCAGGCATTCTGAGCGTGGTGGACACACGACCTGCAGGAGAGCTTTTAGATTCAGGGGCCACTGGTTACCACTCTGATGACTTCACTCCAGGCCCAAAAGCATCACAGGGGAAGTCAATGCTTGCACAGAATCCCAGAACTTTGGAGGGGGAAGGGATTGCAAAGCTCATGAGCCCAAGGTTTCCATTTTACAGTGGAGGACAGAGGCCGGGGCTGGTTGAGCAGCTTTCCCAAGCTGTATCTACACGTGTGCTGCCTGAGTATAGGGTGCTTTGCAGCCCACAGGGCTGTGGCCAGAGTTTGCAGGCTCCAGGAGCATTAGAGAGCAACAGGGAAGATCAGAGACCCCACCTAAATAGTTCCCCAAGTCAGTTGAGTCTTCAGCACAGTCAGGAAGTTTCAAGCATCCTTTTATCAGCCTTAAAGGTTGTTTTAATCACAAAGTGTCTCTCACTGAGGACGAGAGCCTTTCCAAGCACGAGTGAAGAATGTCAATTTTTCAGTGTCCTCTGTCTCCAGGGTGACCGTTTCTTTCAGTTGAAATGCAAAGACGTTACCTTTTCTTAGACTTAGGGTAAATGGCCAAGACCACGTTTTCCAGACTCTGGCCACCACCTTAGTATGGTCCTAACTCCAAAGGAGTGGTGCCAATCAGGTTTCAGACCAGAAAGCTGGTGCTCCATCCCACTGCAGGGGATACCCTTCCTGGGAACAGACTGTGTATCCTTTGGGAGACTTATTAATTTTTACTGTGTTGGGGGCAGTGGCTTTCCTGGGGGGCCTGACCACAGGCATCTGTGCCTGTCTTCACTGTGGGGTGAATATCCAGGAAGGTTGATTTTTGGATGAGCAGTAGGCTGGGGAGGTTTGAGTGTGGAGGGAGTGGGGAGGGAAGGGGGATACTGGCCTGGTCCTGGACTAAATCTTTTGTATTTTTTTTTTTTGCGGTACACGGGCCTCTCACTGTTGTGGCCTTTCCCGTTGCGGAGCACAGGCTCCGGACGCGCAGGCTCAGCGGCCACGGCTCACGGGCCCAGCCGCCCCGAGGCATGTGGTATCCTCCCGGACCGGGGCACGAACCTGTGTCCCCTGCATCGGCAGGCAGACTCTCAACCACTGTACCACCAGGGAAGCCCCCTGGACTACATCTTTTGGGAAGAGAATGTACTGGAAATGGTAGTGGGATGGGGGCGGGGCTTGCAGAATTAGCATCTAACAGCAGATGTTCTTGGAGCAATAAGACACAGAAATCTCCAAGTACCCGGGCTTCCCCACTCAGCCCTCAATACTTTAGTCATGCCCTGCCTGTTGTTAGGATTTGGAGAATTTTTTTTTTTTTGACAATTTCTTAAGTAACTTTATTTTTTTATTATTATTATTATTTTTTTACATCTTTATTGGAGTGTAATTGCTTTACAGTGGTGTTAGTTTCTGCTTTATAACAAAGTGAATCAATCATACATATACATATGTTCCCATATCTCCTCCCTCTTGCATCTCCCTCCCTCCCACCCTCCCTATCCCACCCATCCAGGTGATCACAAAT
>RJWK010031983.1:0-23916 GCA_004363435.1 Platanista minor
GGTGTCAGTCTCTGCTTTATAACAAAGTGAATCAATTATACATACACATATGTTCCCACATCTCCTCCCTCCTGCGTCTCCCTCCTTCCCACCCTCCCCATCCCACCCATCCAGGTGATCACAAAGCACTGAGCTGATCTCCCTGTGCTATGCGGCTGCTTCCCACTAGCTATCTATTTTACGTTTGGTAGTGTACATCTGTCCATGCCACTCTCTCACTTTATCACAGCTTACCCCTCCCCCTCCCCATATCCTCAAGTCCATTCTCTAGTAGGTCTGTGTTAAAGTGCGTTTTTAAAAAAGGTATAAGAAAGTCAGCACAATGACTAGAACAATCTGAACATTAGTCAACCTGTCATATTGTACCAAAGATGACTTTGCTATTTTCTACAGGAGGGAGTAATATCTATTAGTGACTAGGACTTTGATGGAATTAGTAATAGAATAAGACAAAAAATGTCAAGACATAAAGTTACATACTCCTAGATAAAATGGCATATTCCTAGATAATATACTTTCATATATTAAGTAGTGTGTGAATACACACACTAAGCATGTGTGTGTCTGTGTATAATTAATAAAAGGATGAAGGATAAACACATATTAGATTCTTCTGAGCAAAGCCTAAAGAGCCTTTGCTGGAATGCTTCCTATAATGAAGAAAGTTGGTGAGTTTGACTTGTATTCTCTTTACAGCACAAAGTGTTCAAAATGAAGTTGTTTATTCGTTTGCATTTCTCTCAGGTAGTCTAACATCTCAGAATGTCAGACAGATACATAACAATACTTCTTCTATTTTTCAAGTGATAAATGGTGTACTGAGGCTTTGAATGCTCCAGCAGGTGTTGTAGTCCTGGTGAAGTCACATCAAGACGCCACTTGGAATCTCTTTCTGAAAGTCAAAGTTGTCCTCTGAAAAGATTTAGGTGGAAACTGTGAACCTGAAACACCAAGCAAAATTCTCATTAAAATGTTACAAATCCCAGGTCCCAAAAGGATCGTGTTATATGTTCCATGCAGATGAAATTTTTTAAAACGAAAAAAAAAAAAACTTAATGTCACTTGTACACAAATCAGGAAATAGTCATCTGGAAAAACTGCCATTCTGGGTGCTGAGAAGAGGGGTGCTTCCCCTCCACTGGGCCTCGGTCCTGGCCATGAGTTCCCCCAGAGAACTCTGTCAGCTACCTTAAGAAGTCCTTCCCACTGTTGGTCCCTCAGCTTCTCCTTTCTTTTTTCTTTTTTTTTTCTGCTACAGAAATAATATTGATAAGTTAATAGCCCCTGCGCTTTTGGACCTGGAAGCAAAGGTAAGCAAGAGACCACAAGCCTGCTTGTCAGAGAAGAAGAAAATAAATCTTTAGAAATACAGGAACATCTCTCTTATGTACACTCGATCACTTCTATAGACATGAAAAAGGCCTCCAACTAGCAATAATGATAGTTGTCACAAAGTTATTGATAAGAAAATACAGTGACTTAGTATTTGGTGAAAAATTAAGAGTGCAGATTTTAAACAAATTCAGAGCCCAGTTTCCTCTCCTAACCCTACTCCTGTGCGCCCAACAAACTATTCGGCATCTCCACTTAGCATGCTGCAGTCAACATCTCCGAAACTGAATTCATCAAAACTCCTTAGCACCACTGTCTACTGGCCATCCGCAGAATCATATTTATCAACCGTTACTGTTCTGTCTCTCACATACCATGGCTGCCTTTTAGAGAAAGAACTATTGTCATTGAAAATGACAGCGAATACTCCTGGGGAATGCACAAGGCAAAAAGCAACAAAAAGACACAGCAGCTTAGAACTATGAGCATAGGAGAAAAATCTCAAAAGAATAAAGAAATTTTGACATCACTATGCTATAGAACTATAGAAGGGCTGACATAAACAGTGATAAACCTGAGTTGTCCCAGTGCTTGAATTATACTAGATTTACTTTAAAGTTATAATATATTAAGTATTTCCCTTAAAACAGCAAATTATCCTCTACATTTGAGATTATCTATAACACAAATTATTCATATTTTTTGAGCAAACAGTGTATGCCATCTAGCTAGGTCCTTTCCATACATTTTCCCAATAATTGTTTTCTCCATCTAGTCTGTTATAAAAGAACTGAGGCCCGGAGCAGTTGAGGCTCTCCTAAAGTGCTCAGCTAGTAGGTGCTCGAGTCAGGATGGAAACGAGGCATTTGATTCCAGAGTGGCACACCTCATGACGATGCTACGTTGCCTCCTTGAACAAAAATGTTGGTAATGGATTTGAAGATTAAAACATCACAGGCCTGAATTCAGTCTAGAAGCTTCATTCTTTAAGTGGCATACTACCCGAGAATAAGTATTTATCTGTAAAACTCTACATCATAAAATAACTAGAAGATTTGTATTAATTTTGTGAAGCATTTTTATAATGAGATCTTCAAAGAGAATCTAAAAATAGAGTTTCATTCAGAAGAAAAGCATGGAAACTCTACAGCAGAGAGACACATTGATTTCTCATAAGACTCAAGACAGCATTTTCTTTTTTATGAGGGTGAGGCTCTAAATTATTAGGAAACTTTGGGCATTTTATCCTTTAAGATTGTGCAAATTAATAAAAGGAAACCTCAGCCAAAGTTGGGGTCGGAAGGCCAGTAGTGGGAGCTCTCATGCCCTGCCCACCACTCACCTTTAATTACCCCACCAGGAAGACGGCAGTAACTGACTGACCCCAACAGGCAGAGACTACCTTGCTCTCCCAAACAGGAAGCGCAGCTACATTCCTGCCCCAGCAGGAGGAAGGAAGACTTCTTCCTTGCCCAGCAACAAGCCCAGCCAATGGAAAACCCGGCAGCTTAGCCAGAGACAAGCTATCATCACTTGAACTTTTACTTTCCTCCAATGAACTTTCCTTTTTTCCTTGCTGATGATCTCTTTTCCTTGTCCTGCCTTCCTTTTATAAAGGCCTTCCATGCCCTGCAGCTCCTCAGAATATCTCTCTGTTTGCCACATGAGATGCTGCCCAATTGATTCATGAATCGTTTACCAAAACCACTTCGATCTTCAGATTTATGCAGTTACTTTTTGTTTTTTAACCAACGGCAGAGAAGTGCTTGTCTTTGCAGTTTTGCTCTTTATGGAGATTCCTGAGGTATAGCCATAGATGACAAACTCTTGGTCAAAACTGTCCTCTCAAGGTCGACAATCTCCAATTTCTCTTTCCAAAACTTGAAACGTCACGTATTACATCATTTTATTTGTACATGGAGAACACCGACCTGTCAAAAAACCTTGACCTGTCCACGTGTGACCAGCAAATTCCCTCAGTGTCAGTGAACCTTGTCGAGGCGTATCTGACTGTTAGAAGAAAAATAAAATGAGAGATGAATTTTATTGCTTAAAATATTTAAAAAAATGAAAGTTATGGTTAACAGAGAACCGACCCGAAATGTATGGGTTATGCTGGGCTTGAAAACTGTTCCGTGGCCAGAGATCTTTCTTGAAGGGGTGATCTTTCTACACGGACAGGTACTGTGCTCAACACATGGTTTTGTGGATGCCTTCCTCTGAACTAAACGAAGGATGATATGCTCTTGTTTAAAATAAATGCAATCCTTAAAAAGACAAAAGAAAATCTATATATGCTTCAATCAGTCGCTCGTTTATCATTCACTCACTTATTTGAAAACTTTTATTTAGATATTGCTAAGTATAAGGTCCACTAAACACACATATCAATTTAATTATGTAATTGTAGTTTTTAACCCGGTAAAGTGGTAGGGCCTTAATAAGTAAATATGGATTAAAAACCTTAACCGCATAAAGTTCTTAATATTAAACTATGATAGAAATGTTATTCTGCATTTGTGAAGCATCTGACTTTTTTTTAATGTGATATTTGAGTGCTTTTAGGATTCCACTCTAAGCCACAATATTCTAAAGTTAAATATTAAAGCTTTGCAACTCTTGCCTTCTGAGAATGAGTTTTACTGTTATATTCAAGGAGGCGGAAGGAATGTGAGAGAAAGCCCTGCCTCAGCTGGTTTTTCTCTCTCTAGGCTTTATGTTCTCACACTTGGGGGTCTTCTGTGTTTTATAAAATAGACACAAGTTACTTGTATTGGAGTGAAGTGAGCAGTCCTTGTAAATCTGGGGGAAATCTGGTTAGGCTTCCTACCAGCAGCATACCTGCCCCAGAATTTCTGTGGTCGCTTGGCTGAGTTGATTGAGCTTGGGTGAAGAAAGCATTGCACCTACATTCCAGTGAACATGGCAAAGACTAACTGTAAAAATGAGAGCTAGGAAAAAATGGCAGCGTATGTTACTGCGTTCTTAATCTGTGCCAGGCATTATTTAACATCTATAAATTCATTTAATCCTTATAACAATTCTTTGAGGTAGGAACCGTTATTGCCCTTTTATAAGTGAGAAAATTAAGGCTCAGGGAGATTAATTGGAAGCAAATCATATAAAGAGTTTGTGTGGCAGGATTCAAACACAGATCTGCCTGTCCCCTGACATAATCTTCATGCTATTTTCTTCACTACATCATCCTGACCATCAGATATTGCCTTGACACCTGGACTTTCTGATTTAGTTCGGGCCATGTTTTTATTTCACAAAATATTGAATTAATCCTCCCACCTCCTGTGAATTCTCACAAGCCAGTTACTTTCAAGAAAGAGATCATGGACACATTTTATGCTACCGTGTTCATGTGGAAGTGTCCAAATTATGTTTGTTTGTTTTCCAACAAACAATGTAAATGGTGCACTTAAATATTAAGAAATCTGTCTTACAGAAACAGGACGCGATCCGGGAGCTGCCATATTCTGCTCCCCAGTCTCTGAGCCTATTGGTGGCAACCTGCTCCTTGAGGTCTGAACTGGTGGGGAGGCCGTGCGGTCCACGCCAGTTTGCCTGTAAACACAACAACATGACCTGAGCACCCAGGTACAGAGACGGACAGACCTTAACCGCGAAGCTATTAATCACAACCTGCCTCCCAAAGGAAACGCCAAGTAGGATGAGCTGAGTTTCTGGAAGATGGGCAGGGAACTGAGTCCCAGCCCCAGTCACCTCTGTATTTAATAAGGTCTGTGAGCCTTTATTTACTGAGTGCTCAGCTATGCTAGCCCCTGTGCAGAACACGGAAGTTTTTGAAGATCTAGTTCCTCTCCTTAAGAAGATTACAAAGTATTGAAAACAAATCAAGTAATTAGATTACAATGCAATGCAGTTGATATAATATAGTGCTACGGTGTCTGGTTCTGAATACAAGCACTGTAGAAATTCAGGGAATAGAGCAATCAATGAAGGATAATATTCATTCTCAATGTGCAGGGCCTAGATGAGGAAAACCATAAAAATTTATGTAAGGTCATAAAAGGCAAAATATGTTCTCTGATGGGAAAATGTCAATTATTCCTACATTTTTAATAGATTTAATGCTATGAGGTCCAATGTGATACTTTTTTTAGAATTTGACAACCAGATTGTAAAATTTATTTGTCAACATGGGTGAGTAATTTCAACAAAGGAAGAGTAATGATGATAAAAGACCTTCCCTACCACATATTAACACTGAAAAACTAAATTGTCTCATTTGTGCACAAGAATAGAGATGGATATTCTAGAAACAGAATAATATTTATTTATTAATAATAAATTCATGAAAATTAAAATATGACAATTTTTGACTCATCAAGTTTTAAAATATACATACTAACTAAAGTTTACAGGCTGCAAGGAAAGGGTCTTGTGGATTGCTAGTGGGTCTATAAATCGGTAGAACCATTCTTAGAAGAACTTTGGAAAAATATTTCAAGAGCCTTAAAAATATCCATAACCTTTGACCTGGTAGCTTTACTTCTAGGACTCACCACCGGGAAACAGTTTAAAGACATCCTTTCTAAAATTTATGTAAGATAATGTTCACTGTACAATATAATAGTGAAAATATAGAAGAAATGAAAATTTTCAGTAATAGGACAACACAGTAAATTATTATATACCCACATAATTATATTTTAGTCATTAAAGTCATGCTTTCAAAAATGTCTGATAACATGGAAAATATGAATAATGTTAAGTGAAAAGTATGTGAAAAAGAGCTACATTATAAAATAGCAAGATAATGTATGAGAAAAACGATAATGGAAAGGAAAGAAAACAAGAAATTTAATCATAGACAAAACTAGTAGTAAATTTACCAACAGTTGTCATTTTTATATTTCTATGTGTTGAGCATACAGGGGATCTTTGATTTCTACTTATATTTTTGGTACTGTCCTAATGGTCCACGGTGAACTTGTAGTACTTTGATAATTAGAAAAAAATGGCATTTTAATCAAAAGGAAAGACAGAGCATGAACAAAATCACAGAAGTAAGACTATGCATAGCTGGTATGTTTGTGGGTCAGAGAGGAGATAATGCTGACCAGAAGCAAGGTGAGTGATGAGAAGTAATGGAAAGCAGGTGCCATAATCAAAGATGTGATGTTGCCCCCAAAGGGCAAATGCTGGCTCTTGGTGGGACAACAAAAATCTTATTCTTTTTATGTATAAAACACAGATATTAAAAGTAGTACAAAACTCTACACTATATTAAACTTTCACAGGTGGGGGAGGAATTAGGAAAGATACTCTAAAAGGGCTTCTTAGCATGGCAATAATTTTAAAAACATCGAAAGATATGGATCTACAAATAAGGAGAGGCCAGGACAAGACAGGAAGGGAATGTACAGTTGGAGGTGTCTTGAATTTATTTCAGTAAAAAATAGAAAAGGTTTTTGATGAAAGCCTGACAGTGGAGCCCAGGTGGGCTGGGAGGAAGAGGAGAGAGCCAGTAATGTGCTACTGACACGGCAGAGGATGACGAAGAGGGTCCCAGGTGGCCAAAGTGACATGGAGGAGGGAGTGAGATCTTGAAAGAATTAACAGAGCAGACTCAAATAAAGCTGGAAAGAGCACTTCCGACTAGTGAAAGAAACGCTGACTTATCATAAAGCTGTAAAGGGTGATGTGGAATGCATCTCGAAGGAGTCCAGTCACTCATTAAGCACTGGCAGCTGCTTACGCATCCCTCTGCAGGGGGACCTAGATGCGGTCCCTGTAATAACTCCCTCCCGTGCTGCAGGAAGCCTGGTGGCCCGGTGGTCAAGGGGCTGGTCGCCAAAGCCAGGCAGCACTGTGGGGGAGTCCCAGCTCTGCCTCTCCCTCGTGGGATGATCTTTGGCCAGGTATTCAACTTCTTTCAGGCTCTGTTTCCTCATCTTAGATTTGGGATAATGTGAGTACCAACTCAAAGGTTTGTGGTAGGTCACCAGTAAGATAATAAATGTGATTCATTTAGCTAGTGCTGGGAACATGGAAGCAGTCAACAAACACTGGCTGTTGTTAACATAAGTATTGCCTCACACTTGAGTGAGTGAGAAAACTGGAAAGCTCCTTCGTAATTCTACAATAAAGGAAGAGACAAATTCCTTTCTAATAAGGCAATGACTTAATGTTGATCCCTAAGGTCAAAAGCTTTTCTGAAATTCCCTACACAGAATGAAACTCACTCTTCAAGATAAATAAAAACTAATGGGTATATGTCCCTTTTATTTTAACAGCATCTTATGTACATTAGTTTTTACACCTCACAATGAAAGTATTAATTATGTATATATAAAAGCATTAGCTAATGATTAGTTTTACAGACTCAGCCATTGAAACCCATCTAAGACCCTCTCCATCAAGAGTTTCATTGCGCTTAGCTCCCTGTGCTGTAGATACATGGCCTGACTTTATATTCTAGTATCCAGCTAAGTATACTACTGGAACAAATTCATGTTAAATATCCAAATAATGAGCTACTTAGAAAACTGTCCACATAAGGTTTGACAGGGGATGCTTTGTCCAGAATAAACCCTAATTGACAAGCATCTCTGTCCAACGTGACCTTTGTTTTACCACCAGAGAAACAAGACTTACAGTTTTGTTCCCCTAAGAACTTCATCACTGTACACACTGGGGATTTTTATCCTCTGTGATTCTGAGGTAAGAGAAGGCAGCCTCCTGTATGCCGGTGTTTTCTTTGCAGAAGTCTGTAGTCCGCGAGCATCCAAGATCCGTGTCAGACGGTGCTGGGCCGAGGAAAGAGCACCGGCCCCTACACCCAGTGATTTGTCCTCTTGCTCAGTCCTGGGGGAGGGAAGTCAAGTTCATTACTCAGATGTAAGCTCTACGCATTTGCTCACTACTAGACTTTGTCTGGAACACAGCCTGGCACATAGAACTTAGTCCTATTTGTTGCATGAATGGACAGACCAGCATTTCCAGTTCAATTTTAATTTCAGTGAAAGATCATCGACAGGGGGAAAAGATCTCATTGTTTTAAGTCTCTCACTGTTTGTAATCAAACCATATAGCCCACGAGATTAAGAATTCACAGCTACAGTCCCCTTTTCTTATCGGCCCCAACCTAACAGGAATTGTTTTGTGGTTGTCATTAGAACAGGCTGTTTTCACTCTTACACATTGGCTGTATGTGCTCAGACACACCTGGAGCATGGGATTAAATGCAATTCTTATCATCTCGTCCTCTGTGGTCTTTAGTGGTCGAGTGTGTCCAGCACAGGGAAGAGGCTGGGTGATTATTTTTTATACGTACTGTGTTCTATCTGCAAAATAGGTAGGTCTCTGTTGAAGTGGTTTTGCTTGAACTGTCATCACACCATTCAAGTCACTATAAAAATTATTGGAGAAGCGATGAATCTGAGGAAAGTGAAAACAATAAAAATTAGAAGGCATCCAGAGCCACTGCAATTACAGCTGCCTGTCAGGAACCCGCAGGAAACAAAGGGCAGCCTCAAACTGGCTAATTTGAGGTGCATTTAATAAAGGGACCATACTTTCTAAAGACGTGTGAAGAGAAATGAATAAGGAATGACCAATTCCCCAAGGCTGGTTAACAGTAGGGACACCCTACCACACTCAGGCTCGGAGCAGCAAGGAGTGAGGGAGAGGTTTCTGGAATCTGGACAGGGTAGCTGATGGAGAAATGCCACCAACCCACTGTGACCCGGTAGAAGGGCCAGGAGGACAAGCCAGGCTTCATTCTCCTCCATGCTCTGAGCTCCCAAAAGCTGCAGGGCAGGGAGCCCTCTGTTCATTCGCTGTGTGTTCACCTTCACCAGGGTGAAGAGGGTAGACAGAGGGTCTGGAGAAGCAAAGAAAAGGTGTCCCAGCTCCCACTGGTCAGCTTGCCTGGCACCTCTCCTCCGACCCAACCCTTCACAGCTCACCCCAGTGAGCTTCCCGGACCAGCTCCAGAGCCTGGGAAAACCTGAGACCAGAGTCGGAAAGGCTTGCATTTGAATCCCAGTTCTCAATGCCCCCTGCTTGGTCATCTTGGAAAGATTTTTAACTTCCTAATCTTTACTCTGGGGATAATGATTCCTACTTCATAGAGTTATTAGGAGAATTCAATTCGATAACCTTGGTGAAAGCATGAAGTAAAGGCTAAATAATTATTAATTTCCTATTCCATCCCGTAATATGACCAGCTAGGATTTAAAATAATATATAGCTTCAGGCAAACAGGATTTCTGAAACTAGAATTATAGTTCGAGAAAAATGTGGCACCCCTAATCACATTTTCCTCATATTGAATATATATAAAAGTAACTGTTAGAGAAATAAATTAAGACCTATTGTGCTTACCACTAAAATGCTTTGACTATTTCAAAGTAAACTCTACTAGTACTTCACTTTTACCTTAAACTTTGTTGCCCGTTCACTTTCTTTTAACTTTTATCCAAATGCAAACAACAAAATAGCCGTAAAAAGCATTTTAAAAAACCATAAAAAACTGTAAACACAACAAAATATCTGTTAAAAAAAAAAAACCTTAGATTTTAAAATCTCCATATTTCTCAAGTGTATTTATATTGCCTGATAGTTAAAGGTTCTCTTCTAGGTTGTCATCAATTGTTCCTTTATATGCGATTCATACTTCATATTTTAATATGAAAAGTGGGCAATACTGATGAGCCTGTCAGAGCAGTTTAAAGAGACCAAAAAGTTCATTAAACTGGTAGCAATTCCAAAAGTTTCTTTTGAACAGCACGAACAAAGACTAATTGTGAAGCCCTTAAACTAGAGGGTAAAGCAATCCTATTAGATATTTCTGTTTTAATCCACTGCTCCGTGGACCTCGGGCCCCATTGCTCCTATGCTGGGTGCATATTTTTGTCTCTGCCGTGTCATCCTCCCTTTTCTTTTTCAGCTTAATAAATCTTGCCTGTCATTTAGGATTTAGTTCATGTATTACTCTACTTTGTGAGGGTATGCTATTTTCCCTCTGAGCCCCACAGCATTTATGAGCTAAAAGACATCTAATTACAATATATAATATAATAACATATATGATCTATAATTAGCATCTGATTATAATAATCAAAACTAACACAGTCTGCTCTATGCCACACACTGTACTAAATGTCTTATCTCCTTTACTTCTCATGGCTTCCTATTTCATAGATCCCGTAGATAATGGAACAGGCTTTGAAAGAAAGGGGCAGATTCAAGATCACAGAGTCAATAGCTTGTGACATTGGACTCCAAAGCTGTAGTCTATATCCAAAGCTCAAACTCTCATCCACTCTAAACATATCTTCTAGGTTGCCTCTTTGTGTGTGTGTGTGTGTGTGTGTGTGTGTGTGTGTGTGTGTGTGTGTAGTATTGTTTGGTATGGCTTGACTCCCTCCAACTAACTTGTACGGACCAGGAATCCTGTCTTATCTTTTTTCTGCTTCCCCACAGCAGACGGGCTGTGCAAACATAAAGTCCAAACTCCTTAGCACTCCTGAAGTTCTCCCATAAGCAAGCTCATCCTTTCCAACCTCACCTTCCACTAGATCATTTTTTTTCTTTTTAATTATTTTATTTATTTATTTTATGTTTGCTTGCATTGGGTATTCGTTGCTGCGCACGGGCTGTCTCTAGTTGCGGTGAGCGGGGCTACTCTTCGTTGTGGTGCACGGGCTTCTCATTATGGTGGCTTCTCTTGTTGTGGATCACAGGCTCTAGGAGCATGGGCTTCAGTAGTTGTGGCTCGCAGGCTCAGTAGTTGTGGCTCGCAAGCTCTAGAGCACAGGCTCAGTAGTTGTGGCGCACAGGCTTAGTTGCTCCATGGTGTGTGGGACCTTCCCGGACCACGGCTCGAACCTGTGTCCCCTGCATTGGCAGGCGGATTCTTAACCACTGCGCCACCAGGGAAGCCCCTCCACTAGATCTTTGAACAGGGACACAATTCAAGAAAAATTTATTGAGTTCCCAGTATATACCTGTGTTAGGAGCTCTCACATATTTATATGACTTTATCCTCACAACAATCCCTTGCACAACATATTATTACCCTCGTTCTATAGGTAAAGAAACTCAAGTTTAGAAAAGTTAAATAACATGTCCAAGATAATTCCCCTCATAGGTCTCTTGATTCCAAACGCCCTGGTCTTGCCACAGTGACTCTGCTTGTCCCAGTATCCCATCCTCTAAGCCTCAGTCCAATCACTGTTCCCCTCCCTCACTCCTCCATGTGGGTCTGAATTGACCCACTCAGAATTCCTATCCAGGAAAGCCTACTCATTTCTTCATGTTTCTGTTCAAATTTCACCTCCATCCAAAAAGATAAAGCCTCACTCCAGGCAGAATAAATCATTTTCTTCCTGCTTCTCCTACAACTCTTTTTTGCACAACGCTCACAGAAGACTTTGCATCTGACCTGTATCATACTCTTCACTTTACTAGGTCAGGGAATATGCTGTGTTCATCTCTACATCTCCTTAAAACACCTAATACAGTTCACTTAATACAAACTCAATTAATGTTGAATGAACCCAACGTATACTCATTGATTGAGTCTTTTATCACTTTGGTGGGAGGACAGGAGAACATCTGTAACCTTCAAATTGGCTAGAACTATTGGGGGAAAGCATTTTTTTTTCTTCTAACCCTAACCCTAACCCTAACCCTAACCCTAACCCTAACCCTATTTCTTCAAAAATATGGAAACAGCTCTACAGTTCAAAGCAGGTGGAAAGTCTCAAATCTGAGTGTCCCTACTCTATCAAAGAATCTGGCGATTCTATTTAACTCCATGAAATAATTATTTTTAAATTTTAGTCTTATTGGCCAACAGACCCAAATATCTTGATAATAGAATTTAATAGAATGGCACTCTTGATAAACTGAGGCCAGAGATATAAAGATTGAAGGAAAGAGAGAGAGAGTGGAAAAGCATCTACCTGAGGTGGGTTAAGATGAGAAGCCAGGGATACACTTCGAGTTTCAGAACTTCTGGATGGGGGAACACTGGACACATCAGCATTAATACAGGAAATGACCATAGGTGGAGATTTATTCTCAGCTACTTTCAATTTTTCTTTCTGATTTTTTCCTTCTGTGCCAAAGAAAAGTCAACATTATTAAGAAAAATACTATCAAATACATGTACTTAAAATCCCCTGTTCAAAGAGAATATTTGTTCTTGAGATACCATGAGTCTGCTGTGGCTGCTGAACCTTCCTATAGAGAGGACAGACCCCACAGAGCAGTGGGCTGACACTTTTCCAAGAGCATCTAATGAAATGACTATCATTTCAGTGGTACATAGAAAAATCGGGATTATACACTGGGGCAAGAAGGATTCTTGGTATTTTATAATATCCCAATTAATCCCTTTGATTGGAAAAAATAACATTTAATTAAGTAAATTTAATTAAGTAAAATTTAATTATTAATATTTAATGACCATTTCCCTATTATACAAATTGGTTAATACTAGTCACTACTGTCCACCACTGACATTTCCATAATTTGTTTCTGCTCAGTTTCAAGCAGTTTAGAGAACATTTTATACAGGTAAATGAAGTGATTAATAAATTAGCTTTGTTTACATTTTATTTTATAAATAATGTCATCTATAATTAAAAAACAATATCCCATTATTAGAGATTAGTAAGGTAATTTTTTAAACCAGAATTTAAAAAGTGACTTGTAGCTTCCTTCTTGTGTATTTCTGTGTTTTTTTCAGGAATGCCTCTACCTTATTTTTACAGCTCAAAAAACAAGAAAGTCCTTTTTGAAGTGATTAAAGCTCACTTGTGAATAAAGGCAGAAAACCCAACTTCCCTTCTCACCCCAGTCAGGTCCTAGATTTGGCCAAACTGGTGGGGCAGAAAGCTGAGGAACAGGGGTTATTTTTTCTTTTCATTTAGGTCAACTTCTACAAATTAAGTACCTGTGAGTGTAATTTCCCAGTTTTTTCTAATCAGCTTTTCCAGTATTTCCACCACAGTTGTCCAGACATGATCAAACACTTCTGCAGCCACCGCGTCTCTGACACAGTCATGCGGGGATACAGGAGGAAGTCCATGCTTATGCCACGTCCTGTGGTGATGAGCTGGGCTTTGTTCAAGACAGTCCTCGTCACTAAGGACAAAACCCATTCTCATTACTAAAGTATCAAAGGTTGAAGTTCAAGTAATGCCACCTATCTATCTATCTATCCAACATGCACGCATATATGTACATCGTACACGTATAAATAAACCCAACATTCTTTCTTAAACAGCACTTTGCTATTTTTTAATGTATCAGCTTTCGATCAGGAGGCCAATGTTTATTATGCAATACTGATAGCTTTTGTCTAAGAACCAAATAGGCATTTAGTGCAAAGACTGGACTTTCCCCTTTGCCCCCCTGGGTGGCCAGGTATAGGGCACCTGGAGCCCCGGGGGACAAAGGCCGCTAGTTGCCTTTCCACTTTCGACAACACGCTGAACACAATTCTTGTTTTCTGTCTGAGCCACGTTGCCAGTAAGAAAGGGCAACGCTGCTCTAGCATATCCACATCCTGCCAGGAATCTAAAAGCTTTGGGGAGCACGTTACTCTCAAAAGGATGGAAAATCTTTTGGGTAAGTGAAAAATGCACAAAACACTAAATGAGCATATAATCAAAATACATGCCCAATAAATATTATTGTACTAAGTCAATATCAAATAAAATTCTATTTACTCTTCTCTTCTGTCAAAAGCGAAATACTCTTCAATCTTTCCATCCACATCATAAACCTCTTCTTCCAGGGATGACCATGCCGTGAGGTCCGCAACCCCTGTGCCAACAGGACCTGGCAGGGTGAGGGCTGAGAGTGTGGCCGGGACTATTTGAGAGCCGGAGATGCACAGCCTATGGGGAAAATCAGATTCTCCATGACGGTTTGCAGAACGTCAACAATACAAGGTCTACATGATCATGGTGGTTCTTTAAATTATCCATAAAGCCACAGAGTCCCAAATTTTAAAAATCACTAAATATTACATTTGACAAAAGTCATACACTTAAAAGCAACATTTTGGCTCAGACATCATTCAAAGTTTTCAGGGCTTCTTAAAAGTCTAAATTATTCTACACGTTTGTATCCTCTTTGCTGTAATGAAGGGATATCATGGCACAGTCCCGAATATGTGTGAATGGCATAGAGGGATTTACCAAAATCTGTTAGTGAGCGAAAGAAAACGGAATAGAGCTTTATTTATTCTGCTACTGCCCTGTGGCTTAGGATCCATCACAATAAAGCAGTTTTTGATTTTGCATCTAGGCTGCCTTTCAGAGTCTTTGAAACAGTTTAAACGTTAACTCCCTTGATATTTGTATCACACACACACATACCATCACCGTCATCAATTGCAAATCAGAAGCATCTTGGGTAAAAAAAAAAAAAAAAAAATGCTCTGTACCTGCTCTTCATTGAAATCTAAACTTGCAAGTTGTTGGAGCCAAGGCTCACGGCTCAGATAGACATGAAAAAGTATAACGAAAATGCAATTTAAAATACTCTTCAAAAGTAACTTCTAGCAACATACTCTCTGATGTTGCTGCTAGGTTCACAGTCGTCAGAGAAGGCTCTGTGGACGGCAGAAGCAGGTTTGCTGCCCTGGAAATGCTGGACCCCTTCATCAGTGGGCAGGATGAGCTGTCTTCCTAATACTCTGCAAGTGAAAAAAAAAGGAAACTAATATTTTTGATTGGAAAGGGAAAGATGTTTGGCAATTTTAAAAGTTGGACTTCCCTATACTATTTTGAAGGACCGTGTATGAAGTGATAAGGTAGATATTAGTACACCAGCAGTGTAATGGGATCCCAGGAAAACCACAGGCTTTGAGGAAAGAGGGCACAGTTCTTGTCACTGATGAAGGGACTTGAGGCAAAGTTTTCAGGCTCCCTGAGCCACTGATTTCATCAGTTCAATTTTGTATGCAAAGTAGAATAATAGTGCCCTTGTAGGACTAACGAGTGGCTGATAGATAATGTAACCAGATTCAGACAACTAGGGTAATGGCTGGGCACACAGAAGCTCTCTATAAATGTTAACTGATATATACATAACGCAGAAAAATATGTAAATATATACACTAGGCTTACAGTCCTCGTCATCTTTTCTTTTTTCTACCCTCTCCTCCTTCATTTTAATCTTAAGTATGTAAGACAACACGGAAAGAAACAGATCTGAACTCCTGGATTTTAGGCAAGTGCATCATGATGCCTAGAAAAGTCCGCATCCATCATTAATATCTAGTGCACACTAAGGCAGGGGCTTACAAAGGACTGGAGAGGAAAAATAAAAACCTATTTAGTCAAGAATTTTTAAAAGTTACTTAGTTGAGGGCTCCCCTGGTGGCGCAGTGGTTGAGAGTCCGCCTGCCGATGCAGGGGACGTGGGTTCGTGCCCCGGTCCGGGAGGATCCCACATGCCGCGGAGCGGCTGGGCCCGTGAGCCATGGCTGCTGAGCCTGCGCGTCCGGAGCCTGTGCTCCGCCACGGGAGAGGCCACAGCAGTGAGAGGCCCGCGTACCGCAAAAAAAAAAAAAAAAAAAAAAAGTTACTTAGTTGAGGTAACCAGAAGACCTATCAACATTTGCATGAGTGTTCTAATTTATTCTCCCCAGATATAATATAGAGGAACTTCAGATAACTGACGTGGATTATTTTTTTTCCCTCTAAGTAGGTTTGGCTGAGTAACTGAAGGAAGAAGATCTTCCCTATTTACTCTACATCTTTCACCTTTTTTTTTTTTTGCGGCACGCGGGCCTCTCACCGTTGTGGCCTCTCCCGCGCTGCGGAGCCCAGGCTCCGGACGCGCAGGCTCAGCGGCCACGGCTCCCGGGCCCAGCCGCTCCGCGACCTGTGGGATCTTCCCGGACCGGGGCACGAACCCGTGTCCCCCGCATCGGCAGGCGGACTCTCAACCGCTGCGCCGCCAGGGAAGCCCCATCTTTCATCTTTGATATAAAAAAAGGTAGATGATCCTTCCTACGTAAGGAATCTTGGTGAGATGATCAGATTCATTTATGCAATCACTCAGCAAACAGTCACTCTGTTCACCTCCCCTGCCCAAGCCCACCCTGTGCACTGCTCTCAAGGGCAGATACATGTTGCTCACAGACGTGAGTGTGAAGGTAGGGGGTAACTCCTGCCCTTTGTCCGTTCTCGCATTTGTGACGCGTGCAGCGCCTTTCTGGGGATGAGCTACATTTGCTTCTCGCAAATTAAAATGCACTTGAGTATTGGAATGTCTCCAGATTTCCTCAGACACCATTGCAAAGGATGTGATTTCTCAGTAAAGGACATGCGTTCCAGATACACATTTTGACAAGTGCTTTTACTCAAAATATCCCCAATTTATTGAACAGGTCAAGAGTGAGTGGTTCCCAAACACATTCTGGAGAATTACTGTGAACAACCTCCTTACCTCAGATGGAGGGACCTTCTTGCCCACTCAGTGCATTCAGCCAGTAGATTCTGGGTCTGAGGGCTTACTTCCCCTTCAAATAACATTTCCTCGACCTCCCAGAATAACTGCTCTACTTTCTGTGCACTGGCTTTGTCGAACTCCTAAAATAGAAATGCACGTTTAGTTACAAGACCAGAAGGTGTAAATACGGGCTTCAGAATCAATGATACTTACAAATTTATATAGGAGGGAGCCCTCCCAGACACACCAGGGCTCCAATTTTTACTCTTCTGAGAAATTACATCCCACTTTGAGACTCGGTTTCCTTAACTGTTAAATAGAGATAATTTCTACTACTAGAAATTCTCATAGAGTTATGAGCCCTATTCAAGATTGTACATAGACATAGTTTCAGGTATGAACATACATATTGACACAGACATTGATAATGACAGACACACACACCATATATCTAAGCACTTACACATGCACACATATATGTGCACAGACATGTGTCCCTCATGTAGCTGGGCATGAGACACCTAAGTACATCTGCAAGTTACAGACTATTTTTTTCTAGTGAAAAGGAAAATTATTTCATAGAAAGGGCCACTCACTTTCTTTTAATCAAAGAAACAGAAAAAGAAACCCACCTTAGGTATCCTAAGAGATGTGGTTATTAGGGTGGGGCCAGAGCATTCATTTTTCTTGTGTGGCCTTAAGAGGTTCTTGGGCTATGGCCACAGTGAACGGTCAGTGAGAAAACCCTCCAGCCTTTGCGTATATTCTCCATGATGGAGAAGTAACAGGCCTATTGCCTCCACAGCCAGTGAGGAAGAAATGAACATAACTACAATTGGAAGAGTCAACACTGTACCGGAGTCTGCAGGGCGAGAGCCCTGTTGTTTTCTCCCCGGGGGTTGGGGGGTGGCAGGTGAACCTGAAATCTAACCCACAACTCAGAGCGACCAAGTGCGTATTCGGCCTGACATACCTGATGTAAAATGGTCAATTTAGGTTGATTTTCAGACTTTTCATAGATTTTCACAGCAAAAACTCGATACTTTCCATGTTACTTCTTCTTCCCCCCCAACTGATAACAAACTAGATTCCCAGACTGCAGGGGAGCTGAATTACCCCTTTTAAAGTGAAAATAAGGAGAAAACTCAGAAGAATATTTGCCTCCCACGAGGGGACTGGATGGCTGGAGCGTGGAAGAGGGATTATTTTCATTGTTCGCTCTTTTGTATTTTGTTGCTTTTGCAAATATTACCTACCAAAAAGTAAAAGAATGTTTTCAGATTCAAAGCAAAACTTACTGTCTAGGGGCTGGAGTAAATTCTATACATGCAAGGCATAAGACTCTCTATGGATAATTACCTGAAAATTTGTACCAAAGGAATCCCAGAATTTGGACCGTATTGCTTCATAAAGCAATGGTCCTCAGCCGCCTTCCCGTCGGCACACTTTTGACCAAAGAGCCAGGGCGGCAGGGCGCGGGCGCGAGGGTGCGGGCTGTTCATCCCAAGTGACAGAGTCCCATCCTGTCTGAAAGGGCCTGACTCACAGCTGGCTCCTCTTCAGTCTCCGCCCCCGCTCTGGCCCCTTGCACAACCGCTGCTACAAAACCATCCCTGGGAGCAGACCCCACCCCCCGACCCCCGCGAGCCCTGCGGGCGAGAGCGGCCTTTAAAGAAGGCGGTGAAAACCAGAACACAAACAAGAAAGGAGCAGGACTTAGGACATCCAAGGAGCTACCCTGGGGACTCTTCCACAGACACAGGGGCCTCACCAAAGCCTGTGTCCGCGAATTCTCATGGACTCTTGAGGGGATAAGAGGGCGGCCACCACGCAATCGCAGAGATCTGAGCGTGAGCCTGGGCTGCGGACTTCCAAGTCCCACCCAGCGGAGCCGCCCTAAAGGGTTACGGTTAACATCTTCCAGCTAGCGTTCGACGTAAAATATCTGGCTTAGAATATTCTAGAATATTCAGGGGACATTCCCTAATCGTGGTGATTCTTCTTCTTTACAGCTTTTATTTTCCCCCAGTTTTTCTCTTACTCAAGCTCTTAAATTGTCAGTCTCTCCTGAATTTCCAGCCATAGGTATTATACAAGAAATCATATACAACAACCTGAGGGGGAGGGTTGGGAGGTGGAAAAAACAAAACTAACAACATCTAAGACTCTGGACTATGCGATTATGGGCAATTTTTATTTTTCCTTAGAGTTTCTGTATTTTCAGTTTTCATGTGTGACATGTAAGTGCTTTTATATTTATGTATATGTATGTGTGGACTAGGTAATGCTTTTAAAATTGGTAAAAAGATTTTTTTTTTAAATAAGAAAGCGAGTTATCATTATAAGTTGTAACCATGGGATTATCCAAAATTTTGTGAGACATACATCATCTCTCCAAGAATAAATGGAGCTCCTCTCGGTTGATAAGCCTGTGGTTGAACTCTGTGTCCCAGACCCAGACCAGGAGTTGGGAGCTTCTGTGGGCACGGGGCTTCCACTTGATAAAAATGATGACACAGATTCACTGTAGGAAGAAATGTAACATAAATAACACTTACTTAGAAGAGGTCATATTGGGAAGTGGCTTGACCTTGTGCCTACTTCCTCTTTCTTTATTTAAATATATTGGTTAATTTTCACAGTACACTGACTTTAAAAGATTTATGCAGTGCAACATTTCAGTTGGCTAAAAATAAAACTGCTTCTTTTACTTGTGGAAATTCATGGCCCATCAGTGACTTTGTTTCCCATATTCATTATGGGCACATTTTCATTTTGCAATCAGACACATTTAACAGACTAATTCTTTTTTTTTTTTTTTTTTTGCGGTACGCGGGCCTCTCACTGTTGTGGCCTCTCCCGTTGTGGAGCACAGGCTCCGGATGCACAGGCTCAGCGGCCATGGCTCACGGGCCCAGCCGCTCCGCGGCATGTGGGATCTTCCCGGACCGGGGCACGAACCCATGTCCCCTGCATCGGCAGGCGGACTCTCAATCACTGCGCCACCAGGGAAGCCCTAACAGACTAATTCTTACCAGGTATATTTATCAATGGCTTTCTGTACATTTCTTGTAAAATGTGTAGGTAAAGGATCTTTGCTTTTCACAGCAAAACTCTGCTTTCCAGATCCTTCTGGCAGTCCTCTTCTGAAAAATAAAATAAAATATGAAAAGTATCTGTAATGTAATAAGTGTATTCATTTAGACATTTAAAATTTCCTTTTGTAGAAAGTTGCCCCTCTCCTCCTACCATGTCCCCCTAAACACACACGTGTGTGCACACACGCACCCCACACACACCTCAAGACACTGAGCCTAGTCCCCTACCATTTTTATTTTTCTTAGAATCAAGGTCGTTATTAACCTACATGAACTGTTAGGTAAACTGGGAAAAAAACAACTTCTTGTGACTCAGCCAGACTGGTAAAAAAGTTGCTCCAAACCTACGTGGATACAGCCTCACTCCAAAACCTGGCAATGGAAACATGAGCTAGAGCTAGATTTCAGGTCCCTCGTATCCCTTGACCAGGTGCCCTGGAGCTTGCAAAAGGCAAGCTTGCAAAAGGCACGAAAAAAACTCGATAATTCCTTATTAATTCCGAAATATATCAACTTCGTTTGAATCACTAAACACATAAAGAAATAAAAGAAATGACTGAAGTACACAAACAATAACTCACTTTAGTTTGGCATTCTAGCTTGGTTTGTAAGCTGATTTGTAGAGAGTTTTCAAATATTAAGAGTAATGGAAAAGTAAAACAGAAGAAATCTCTCAATTTTAAATAAAGCATTAAACCTGGCTGGTATAGCCCCGTTAGTGTTAATCATTAAAATGTCCTTTCATTGAACCTCTTAAAACATTTACTTCTCTCTAGTCAAATGCCTTCCTAATGTTTAACAGTAAACAACTTCCGTTCTTTTATAGAAATAATATTTTCCCATTCAAATGACTTCTATTTTATATTAACTTAAGATATGATAGTCATTTGGGGAAAAAATGTCAACTTTCAATATTTCTAACAGGGACACCACTCATTTAAAAAGTTTGCTTTTGCTTTCAATTAAATGGTACCTAATTTTCATCATTTATATTTCTACATGTAAATAGAGTTTAAAAAAATATTAATCAGAGAATCAGTTCTGTCCTTAGTTGTATACCTACAGTACTCTACAAAAAAAGAGAATTTTTAAAACAAATTAATTACTATAAACAGAGGTGAGCGATCATATAGATGTCTTTACAAGAGAGAATAACAGAATTATAGGATTTTTTTCCCTCTCTTTCTTGCTCAACAGTCGTAAGTACACCAAGCAATCCTGAGAATAAAGCTGTTAAAGAAAGGGTAGCAGAGAAAAGAATACAGGACAAGCTTTTTTTTTTTTTTTTTTTTGCGGTACGCGGGCCTCTCACTGTCGTGGCCTCTCCCGTTGCGGAGCACAGGCTCCGGACCCGCAGGCTCAGCGGCCGTGGCTCACGGGCCCAGCCGCTCTGCAACATGTGGGATCTTCCCGGACCGGGGCACGAACCCGTGTCCCCTGCATCGGCAGGCGGACTCTCAACCACTGCGCCACCAGGGAAGCCCCAGGACAAGCTTTTATGCCAATAAATTGCTTTACCTCTAGCCCTATTCAGTCATTTCCACGTGACTCTATAACTGTAGATAAACATAAAAATGCTTATGACATAAAAGAGGCAATCAACAAAAAATTACATCAAATAGATCTGCTTTGAATGTTACAAAATATATACTGGTATATGAGTTAATTTGCTTGTTATTGAGAAAGAATTTTAAACCTCAGCGTGGTGAATTAGATAAAATATTGTTCTTTTGTAATATCCATAGAATAATAACATGGATTAGAATCTTGCTCTGCCACTGACAGGCTGTGTGCTTGAGCAAGTTACTTCTCCGGTTGTTGTGAGACTTAAATTAGATGAAGTCTGTAAAGTGTCTACATAATCAAGCCAGGTAAATCAGGTTGCTTTCAGTGCTATTATTGCTGGCATATGCCACACGATGAAAACACCATTTTCTTGGTTTTTTTTCACCTCTTCCGGCATTTCCTATTATATACATCTCTCTTGGGACTTTAGTTTTTTTTATTGGGATGTTCCTGATACTTTATTAATATCTTCTATCTGTAGCACTTAAAATACTGCCTGACACCTACAGATGCTCTCTGTTTATTGGAAGAATCGCTAGGCAAAGATTCAGTACCTCAAACAAAGAGCATGCTTTGGCCCTCTAACTACTCAGAATGTTCATGCTTAATACAAAAGATGACATTGTGACTGGACATGAAAATATCCTCCACATCCAAGATATTGCCAGAGAATTTTTCATCCTTTATGAAGAAAGAAGATCCACAGCTCTTAGCGTAGCAGATATCTCCAAAAATGACTTTTTATGGAGTGTCTAAACCATTCACATCCACCTTTCTTTCTTTGAGCTTCTCCTCTGCCTTTTGTGCAACTTGAAAGCTAAATTCACTAATCAGACTCATGCCAGTTTGTTTTGTTTTCAATGAACAATAATTTCTTCCTTCAGAAAATTCGCCCTTTTCTAAGGGGGAAAAGAGGTGACTTTTCAAACTAAGAAGAAAGCTGTTTACAAAATGGAAGAAGGAATTCCTCTCTTGACATTGGATCATATCCTTGCGCAGATCAGCTTTCCTCCCCACTTCAAAGTGTAGCTGAGGACAGGAGGTCTTCAAGACTCAGGGATGCTGGGTAGGGGGCGGATTACCATAAAACAGATGCCTGAAAACACCAGCTGCCTCCACACCTTTTCTCCAGCTCTTTTCTCCTCGGCATTTCCCTGTCTCTTCTCCGTCGAAGTCCCTATACTTCTGTGGGATGTCTTAAACGTCAGAGTTCAGCTTGATAACATACACGTTTGACCACAAAGTTCAGAGGAATTCTGAAGAGGAATTTGAGCCCAGTAAACTCAATGACTCTCCAAGGTCACAAAGCAGATAGGGCTGCAGCTGGTTCCAGGACCCAGGCCATCTGATCTCCATGTCTCTCCAGGAACCACATTACTGACGTTGTGAATGAAGAACAGAATGTATAGAACTTGCCTTTTTTCTTTTTACGTTTTGTCTTGAATCTTGTGGTTTCTCTGTCATCTAACCATGCATTGTAGAGTTATTTCAGGCATAATATTGAACATCTTTAATTCCCTGTAACTATCAACTCATGTAATCTATAGAGTCTAGGAAAGTATACACAATTTACAGTATGTGTCTTATAAATATCTTAAAACTTGAAAGTGATGGGATGTCTAATAAGCTTTTATTACATAATACGTAGACATAACAGTTTTACACTAGTTCCTGTCCATATGGCTTACATTTTAGAGATGATAAAATGCTTCTAGTCGGTAGGTTAAAGGCTGTTCATTTCAGGACAGGATCTGGGTTTTAGGGTAGACTGAAGTGCAACCACCAAACTATATTGCACTAGTTTGTTGGTGCATCAAAGTTAAATTAAAGCTCAGACTCAGTCTCCCCGAGTCACTCCATTCCAGTTGTCAAAGAAATTACTAGATTATCTACTTTTACTTTTTAAAAGTTGCCTCTTGATAGCCCACAAACCTCTGCCACTTTGCCCTATAGAAATTCAATTATTAGGGACTTCCCTGGTGGCGCAGTGGTTAAGAATCCACCTGCCAGTACAGAGGACAAGAGTTCGAGCCCTGGTCTGGGAATAGCCCACATGCCGCAGAGCAACTAAGCCCGTGAGCCACAACTACTGAACCCGCATGCCACAACTACTGAAGCCCACGTGCCTAGAACCTGCGCCCCATAACAAGAGAAGCCACCGCAACGAGCAGCTTGCACACTGCACAGCCCCGAAGCAACTAGAGAAAGCCTGCGCAGCAATGAAGGCCCAATGCATCCAAAAATAAATAGATAAATAAATTTATTTAAAAAAATGAAATTCAGGGCTTCCCTGGTGGTGCAGTGGTTGAGAGTCCGCCTGCCGATGCAGGGGACACGGGTTGGTGCCCCGGTCCGGGAGGATCCCACATGCCGCGGAGCGGCTGGGCCCGTGAGCCGTGGCCGCTGAGCCTGCGCGTCCGGAGCCTGTGCTCCGCAACGGGAGAGGCCATAACAAAAAAAAAAA
>RJWK010031984.1:0-12632 GCA_004363435.1 Platanista minor
ATTTGGTAGTGTATATATGTCCATGCCACTCTCTTACTTCGTCCCAGCTTACCCTTCCCCCTCCCCATGTCCTCAAGTCCATTCTCTACGTCTGCGTCTTTATTCCTATCCTGTCCCTAGGTTCTTCAGAACCATATATTTTTTTAATTCCATATATATGTGTTAGCATATGGTATTTGTTTTTCTCTTTCTGACTTACTTCACTCTGTATGACAGACTCTAGGTCCATCCATTTCACTACAAATAAGTGAATTTCATTTCTTTTTATGGCTGAGTAATATTCCATTGTATATATGTGCCACATCTTCTTTATCCATTCATCTGTCAGTGGACACTTATGTTGCTTCCATGTCCTGGCTATTGTAAATAGAGCTGCAATGAACATTGTGGTACATGACTCTTTCTGAATTATGCTTTTCTCAGGGTATATGCCCAGTACCATACTGTCTTGATTACTGTAGCTTTGTACTATAGTCTGAAGTCTGGGAGCCTGATTCCTCCAGCTCCATTTTTCTTTCTCAAGATTGCTTTGGCTATTCAGGGTCTTTTGTGTTTCCATACAAACTGTGAAATTTTTTGTTCTAGGTCTGTGAAAAATGCCATTGGTAGTTTGATAGGGATTGCATTGAATCTGTAGATTGCTTTGGGTAGTAGAGTCATTTTCACAACATTGATACTTCCAATCCAAGAATGTGGTATATCTCTCCATCTGTTGGTATCATCTTTAATTTCTTTCATCAGTGTATTATAGTTTTCTGCATACAGGTCTTTTGTCTCCTTAGGTAGATTTATTCCTAGGTATTGTATTCTTTTTGTTGCAATGGTAAATGGGAGTGTTTCCTTAATTTCTCTTTCAGAGTTTTCATCATTAGTGTATAGGAATGCAAGAGATTTCTGTGCTTTTTTTTTTTTTTTTTTTTTTTTTGCTGTACGCGGGCCTCTCACTGTTGTGGCCTCTCCCGTTGCGGAGCACAGGCTCTGGACGCACAGGCTCAGTGGCCGTGGCTCACAGGCCCAGACGCTTTACGGCATGTGGGATCTTCCCAGACCGGGGCACAAACCCACGTCCCCTGCATCGGCAGGCGGACTCAACCACTGGGCCACCAGGGAAGACCCTCTGTGCCTTAATTTTGTATCCTGCTAACTTTACCAAATTCATTGATTAGCTCTAGTAGTTTTCTGGTGGCATCTTTAGGAATTGCTATGTAGAGTATCATGTCATCTGCAAACAGTGACAGCTTTACTTCTTCTTTTCCAATTTAGATTCCTTTTATTTCTTTTCTTCGCTGATTGCTGTGGCTAAAACTTCCGAAACTATGTTGAATAATAGTGGTGAGAGTGGGCAACCTTGTCTTGTTCCTGATCTTAGTGGAAATGATTTCAGTTTTTCACCATTGAGAACGATGTTGTCTGTGGGTTTGTCATATATGGCCTTTATTATGTTGAGGTAAGTTCCCTCTATGCCTACTTTCTGGAGGGTTTTTTATCATAAATGGGTGTTGAATTTTGTTGAAAGCTTTTTCTGCATCTATTGAGATGATCATATGGTTTTTCTCCTTCAATCTGTTAATATGGTGTATCACATTGATTGATGTGCATATATTGAAGAATCCTTGCATTCCTGGGATAAACCCCACTTGACCATTGTGTATGATCCTTTTAATGTGCTGTTGGGTTCTGTTTGCTAGTATTTTGTTGAGAATTTTTGCATCTATGTTCATCAGTGATATTGGCCTATAGTTTTCTATTTTCTGTGACATCTTTGTCTGGTTTTGGTATCAGGGTGATTGATGGTGGCTTCGTAGAATGAGTTTGGGAGTGTTCCTCCCTCTGCTATATTTTGGAAGCATTTGAGAAGGATACGTGTTAGCTCTTCTCTAAGTGTTTGATAGAATTCTCGTGTGAAGCCATCTGGTCCTGGGTGTTGTTTGTTGGAAGATTTTTAATCACAGTCTCACTTTCAGTGCTTGTGATTGGTCTGTTCATATTTTCTATTTCTTCCTGGTTCAGTCCTGGAAGGTTGTGCATTTCTAAGAATTTGTCCATTTCTTCCAGGTTGTCCATTTTATTGGCATATAGTTGCTTGTAGTAATCTCTCATGATCCTTTGTATTTCTGCAGTGCCCGTTGTTACTTCTCCTTTTTCATTTCTAATTCTATTGATTTGAGTCTTCTCCCTTTTTTTTCCTGATGAGTCTGGCTAATGGTTTATCAATTTTGTTTATCTTCTCAAAGAACCAGCATTTAGCTTTACTGATCTTTGCTATTGTTTCCTTCATTTCTTTTTCATTTATTTCTGATCTGATCTTTATGATTTCTTTCCTTCTGCTAACTTTGGGGATTTTTTTATTCTTCTTTCTCTAATTGCTTTAAGTGTAAGGTTAGGTTGTTTATTTGAGATGTTTCTTGTTTCTTGAGGTAGGATTGTATTCTATAAACTTCCCTCTTAGAACTGCTTTTGCTGTATCCCACCGGTTTTGGGTCATGGTGTTTTCACTGTCACTTGTTTCTAGGTATTTTTTGATTTCCTCTTTGATTTCTTCAGTGATCTCTTGGTTATTAACTAGTGTATTGTTTAGGCTCCATGTGTTTGCATTTTTTTACAGACTTTTCCCTGTAATTGATCTAGTCACATAGCATTGTGATCGGAAGAGACACTTGATAATCATATCAATTTTCAATTTTCTTAAATTTACCAAGGCTTGATTTGTGACCCTAGATATGATCTCTCCTGGAGAATGTTCCATGAGCACTTGAGAAGAAAGTGTATTCTGTTGTTTTGGGATGGAATGTCCTATAAATATCAATTAAGTCCATCTTGTTTAATGTATCATTTAAAGCTTTTGTTTCCTTATTTATTTTCATTTTGGATGATCTGTCCATTGGTGAAATTGGGGTGTTAAAGTCCCCTCCTATTATTGTGTTACCATCCATTTCTCCTTTTATGGCTCTTAGCAGTTGCCTTATGTATTGAGGTGCTCCTATGTTGGGTGCATAAATGTTTACAATTGTTATATCTTCTTCTTGGATTGATCCCTTGCTTATTTTGTAGTGTCCTTCTTTGTCTCTTGTAATAGTCTTTATTTATTTATTTTTATTTTGCGTTACGTGGGCCTCTCACTGTTGTGGCCTCTCCCGTTGCGGGGCACAGGCTCCGGACGCACAGGCTCAGCAGCCATGGCTCACGGGCCCAGCCGCTCCGCAGCATGTGGGATCTTCCCAGACCGGGGCACGAACCCGCGCCCCCTGCATCGGCAGGCGGACTCTCAACCACTGCGCCACCAGGGAAGCCCTGTAATAGTCTTTATTTTAAAGTCTGTTTTGTCTGATAGAGAATTGCTACTCCAGCTTTCTTTTGGTTTCCATTTGCGTGGAATATCTTTTTCCATCCCCTCTCTTTTAGTGTGTATGTGTCCCTAGGTCTGAAGTGGGTTTCTAGAAGACAGCATATATAAGGGTCTTGTTTTTGTATCCATTCAGCCAGTCTGTGTCTTTTGGTGGGAGCATTTAATCCATTTACATTTAAGGTAATTATCAATGTGTATGTTCCTATTACCATTTTCTTAATTGTTTTGGCTTTGTTAATGTAGGTCTTTTCCTTCTCTTGTGTTTCCTAGCTCGAGAAGTTCCTTTAGCATTTGTTGTAAAGCTGGTTTGGTGGTGCTGAATTCTCTTAGTTCTGCTTGTCTGTGTATGTTTTAATTTCTCTGTCAAATCTGAATGAGGTCCTGGCTGGGTAGAGTAATCTTTTTTTTGCAGTACGTGGGCCTCTCACTGTTGTGGCCTCTCCAGTTGCGGAGCACAGGCTCCAGACGCGCAGGCTCAGCGGCCATGGCTCACGGGCCCAGCTGCTCTGCAGCATGTGGGATCCTCCCAGACCGGGGCACGAACCCGCATCCCCTGCATGGGCAGGCGGACTCTCAACCACTGCGCCACCAGGGGAGCCCTGGGTAGAGTAATCTTGGTTGTAGGTTCTTCCGTTTCATCACTTTAAATATGTCCTACCACTCTCTTCTGGCTTGTAGAGTTTCTGCTGAAGGATTGGCTGTTAACCTTATGGGGATTCCCTTGTATGTTATTTGTTGTTTTTCCCTTACTGCTTTTAATATGTTTTCTTTGTATTTAATTTTTGATAGTTTGATTAGTATGTGCCTTGGTGTGTTTCTCCTTGGATTTATCCTGTATGGGACTCTCTGTGCTTCCTGGACTTGATTAACTATTTCCTTTCCCATATTAGGGAAGTTTTCAACTACAATCTCTTCAAATATTTTCTCAGTCTCTTTCTTTTGCTCTTCTTCTTCTGGAACCCCTATAATTCGAATGTTGGTGCGTTTAATGTTGTCCCTGAGGTCTCTGAGACTGTCCTCAATTCTTTTCATTCTTTTTTCTTTATTCTGCTCTGCAGTAGTTATTTTCCACTATTTTATCTTCCAGGTCACTTATCTGTTCTTCTGCCTCAGTTATTCTGCTATTGATCTCTTCTAGAGAATTTTTAATTTCATTTACTGTGTTGTTCATCATTGTTTGTTTGCTCTTTAGTTCTTCTAGGTCCTTGTTAAACGTTTCTTATATTTTCTCCATTCTGTTTCCTAGATTTTGGATCATCTGTACTATCATTATTCTGAATTCTTTCTCAGGTAGACTGCCTATTTCCTCTTCATTTGTTTGGACTGCTGGGTTTTTACCTTGCTCCTTCATCTGCTGTGTGTTTCTCTGTCTTCTCATTTTGCTTAACTTACTGTGTTTGGGGTCTCCTTCTCGCAGGCTGCAGGTTTGTAGTTCCCATTGTTTTTGGTGTCTGCCCCTAGTGGCTAAGGTGGTTCAGTGGGCTGTGTAGGCTTCCAGGTGGAGGGGACTAGAGCCTGTGTTCTGGTGGATGAGGCTGGATCTTGTCTTTCTGGTGGGCAGGGCCACGTCCAGTGGTGTGTTTTGGGGTGTCTGTGACCTTATTATGATTTTAGGCAGCCTCTCTGCTAATGGGTGGGGTTGTGTTCCTGTCTTGCTAGTTGTTTGGCATAGGGTGTCCAGCACTGTAGCTTGCTGGTCATTGACTGGAGCTGGGTCTTAGTGTTGACGTGGAGATCTCTGGGAGAGCTTTTGTTGTTTGATATTGCATGGAGCCAGGAGGTCTCTAGTGGACCAGTGTCCTGATCTCGGCTCTTGTACAATAGTCTCTTGTCTCTTAGGCAGGTCCAGACTTTTTCCTGGACTCCCTCCTGGCTAGCTGTGGCGCACTAGCCCCCTTCAGCCTGTGTTCACACAGCCAACCCCAGTCCTCTCCCTGGGGTCCAACCAAAGCCCGAGCCTCAGGTCCCAGCCCCCGCCCGCCCCGGCAGGTGAGCGGACAAGCCTCTCAGGCTGGTGAGTGCCTGTCGGCAGCGATCCTCTGTGTGGGAATCTCTCTGCTTTGCCCTCCACACCCCTGTTGCTGCGCTCTCCTCTGTGGCTCTGAAGCTCCCTCCCCCCGATCCCCGCCGCGAAGGGGCTTCCTAGTGTGTGGAATCTTTTCCTCCTTCACAGCTCCCTCCCAGAGGTGCAGGTCCTGTCCCTATTCTTTTGTCTCTGTTTTTTCTTTTTTCTTTTGTCTTACCCAGGTACATGGGGAGTTTCTTGCCTTTTGGGAAGTCTGAGGTCTTCTGCCAGCGTTCAGTTGGTGTTGTATAGGAGTTGTTCCACATGTAGATGTATTTCTGATGTATATGTGGGGAGGAAGGTGATCTCCACGTCTTACTCCTCTGCCATCTTGAAGGTCTCCTCGAGACCTTCTGTGGTATTGCCCACAGAAAAGAGTAGAGTTTTGTGCAAATAGTTATTGATACTAGACTCACTGGTATAAAAGCCCCAAGTATACGAGATTCCCCCTAACATTTTAGTATGTTATCTTCCATGGAGTTTTATAAGAATGAAGAGCAACAGCTGAACAATACTTTATAAATGGGGGACAGTAGTGGCAGAGATGGTATTTTATGGTCAGTGGTTTTGGTTAGAGGGAGTTTACAAAGAATACATTGGTGCCTGATTTTCCATTTTGAAATGAGGATGATTTTATATGTTAACTACCGGTTAAACTTATTTTGTTTTTTTTCAGTCCATCCTAACTATTCATTTTTTTCTTTCTTTTTTGCATATTTTCTTAAGATGTTTTCCTTAAAAATATTAAAAGTAATAGATAAATTTTTTAACATTGTATATGCAACATCATAAGGACCTTAGAATGTTTAACTCTGAATCTTCCCTTTCATCTTCAATGCGATTGCTGTGTAATATCCTAGTTTCACCCTGTGTTTACCCTCTAAAAATTAGTAAGTTTTTATAGTCAGTGTTTACTTAGATTTACCAATGTATCTACTAATTTCTTTGCTCATTATTGATTCTTGCATTCTAATCCTTTCTCCTTGGTTTATTTTTCTTCTTTCTGCAAGGGTCTGTGAGAGGGAAATTCTCTTAGTCTTGGTTTGAAAATGTCTTTATTTTATCCTCACCTTTGAATGTTAGCTTAACTGGATAGAAAGTTCTAGATTAACAGATATTTTCCCCCATCATTTTGAAGATATTATTTCATTATCTTTGGCATCTATTGTTTGTAATAAGAAGCCAGCTTTGTATGTGTATTGTTTCTTTGTAGGTGAATGTGACTTTTTGGCCCATCCTTAACATTTGTGGAACCCAGTGCAAAATTATAAATGGAGGCCCACATATCATATGTCTAAAAATTTGAGTTAAAAATCAAGCCAACAACTTGAATAACATATATTCTATTGTGTCTTGAAAAATACAGCTTTTTAATAACCTGGATGGCCAAGCCTTGAATTTAGTATTCTTGGAATCTTTGGGGTTCCATATTGGAACTTGGCACAGCAGGGAGGAAGTACCATCCTGGTCCCTGTCCCAGAGTTCATCTCCCATCTTTTCCAGTCCTGGCTTCATCCCACACTGCAAGGAGCTTTACACATATGCTTGGGGATACTCCACTTCCAAGCTCTACAACAGTCCCTCCCTGACCACCCCATGGCCCTAAGGGTGTGCAGTCTGTCTTAGGGGGGAGAGATATAGGGAAGAGGTCCATGCAGGTCCTAGAAGTGGACTGGGAATTCCAGGGTCTTGGGCACCTGGAACATGGTTTGGAGGGAAGGGGCAAACTTTGGGTGGGCATGTTTCTTGATGTTGCAGTAACCTCCTTAATGGTTTCTTCCCATCCAGTCGTTTTCCTCACTATCAGAGAGAATTTTTTTTAAAGTGCAAATCACAGCATTTTACACTCTTGCTTAAAAACCCTTTAAAGGCCTCCCATTGCATTTGAAACAAAATCCTTTAAGAGGACTACAGATCTCTGGGTGGTACTTCAACAGGCTAAGCTTTTTGGGAAGAGCCTTTATCCGAGATGTTTCTCTTCCTAAGACACACTCTCCTACCTGCTCTTCCCATGGCTGACTTCTATCGTATAATTTTTGGCTTAAATGCCACGTCCTCTCCAAGTACACCTTCCCTGTGTTTGCTATTACTGCATCTTGCTCATCTCCTTCAGAGTACAAGTCATAAATTTATTTTACTTGTTTAGTGTCTTCTCCTTCAAACTGCAATCTACACCAAAGAGACTGTCAAAGATAAGATTTCCTGGGAAGTCGACTCTGAGATGATTAGCACATGCAAAGTTTATTAGGAGGGACTCCAATTAACACCTATTGAACAAAAGCAAGTAAGACTGAGCAGCAGTCAGTCAGCTGATTCCCAGAAGGGGGCTGACTTTCAGCAAACCAGCTCTCTTCAGCTGAAACGATTCCTAAGAGGGCTGCAGCTGTGTTCTGGGCAGGGCGGTATCACATCCAGGACGGTCCATGCCTTGCGCCACTCAGATCCACGTCCTTCACACGAATGTAAGGAGCAGTTCTTTCAGGACACTGGGGTGCCATTTTTCCTTGGGAAACTTATAAAGAGGAAGGTTAGTAAGATGAACTACAACCCCCCTGCTGCTGCAGTTGGTCTTGAGGCTGCAACCAGTAGCCATCCTCTCCCTCCTCACTGTTAGCACCTCTGAAGGTTTAGGTGATTTACCCAGTGGAGTGACTCAGACTCTCCAAACCCATGAGTTCCAGTTACTGTTTACCATGCCCTTCCCAGGCTGCACCTGCCGCTCTTGTCCATTTGTCATCAAAATTGCTCAAGACAGTACTAAAAGATGTCTAAGTTGATTATCTGGGTGCCCCAAACACATGCTTCCCTGCCTCCACTGTGTAACAGTAGCCCTACTGCCTCTTGATGATGAGTCAATTACGCCCACCAGGATCTTACTCTTGTCTGCTGGTCCTTGAAACGAGGGGCCCAAAGTGCCTGGGTGGTGGTGTAGCCTAAAGGTCAATGGATATTCCTGCTGTGTTCCCTGGTAGAAATGTTCCCTCTCTGAGAACCAAGACCTTTAAACCTGTGGTTACAGTTGTGAGGATGAAAAAGCAGAAATTCCCCAAGTGGGTCACTGGAATTGACGGTAAATAGGGACACTCCTGCTTCCACACTTGGATGTCATTCCCAGGTATTCTGGGGATACACCACCATATAATGGTGATTGATTTAGAGCATTACTGCATCCTCGAGGGTAGCACTTTATCCTCACAGGGTATCATCCCCAAGCTGACAATTCAGCTAAGCTTTCAACAGGCTGCTCTATTGCTTATTAGGCCAGTAGCTTATGGGTGTTTTGCCAAGGGATAGGTCCAGTGGATTCCACAGCCACGTGCCCACTGCTACCTCTCCTTTGTTATAAAGTGGATTCCTTGGTCGAATTCCATATTTAAGAAGTTCTTTCATCTGACAAAGGGCAAGGAAGCAATTCTAAATGGAGTGTATTGGATCACTTTTACACATAAAGGTGATCTTATGTGGGAGTGATATTGATACTATGAGAGGAGCAGTCTCATGCCTGGTCCGGGGGGCAAAGGAGGTTTATCTTTTTATTTTTTATTTATTTTTTTAACATCTTTATTGGAGGATAATTGCTTTACAATGGTGTGTTAGTTTCTGCTTTATAATAAAGTGAATCAGCTATACATAGACATATATCCCCATATCCCCTCCCTCTTGCATCTCCCTCCCACCCTCCCTATCCCACCCCAGGTTTATCTTTTTATGCCACCTGTTCAGCATAGCATCTGCCTCAGTGCAGGTGAAGATATGAATCAGCAGAGTAGTCTACTTTAGCCAGGGCTAAGATGCTTGTTTGTTTATTTAATGTGTTTTCATGGTGAGCAAAGGGAATTCATCTGGTTCTTAGGGTGAGGGAAAAAAGGAATTAGAATTAAAATTCTTTTCCTAGTCTCCATTATCATTTCTCTCAAGCTTCCCCCTGCCCCGCCCTGTTTTATGCCATGTTTATTTATCCCAACTATAAGAGCAGAAATTATCCCCAAAGTAGTTTGATCAATAAGGATTGAGGTTGTACAACTTATTGTGACTGATCATGTTTACCTGTTTTGGTTAAGCTAATTGAAAATCACGGTGGAATCTCCCTCTAGATAGATTCTATATTTTATTACATTTGCAAAATCCTAAAAGCTATGTCATTCTCAATTCTCAGAAATAATGTTTTTGAGAATGTCAGACAGATTTCCTGACTATGAATTACATACACAGGTAAACAATCTTATATAGTGACCTAAATATTCCCTATTTAGCCATTAGAAGAGTTGGTGGTTCTCTGGCTTATTTCTCTCAATCTTGACCAACCATGAGAAGAGGGAGGGGCAGAGAAGAAAAGGTGGAGATAATCTGAGTGCTCCCAGCTGTTTTCATTATCTCAGGAGAAATAACATTCAAGTCTTTGAGGAAATAACTGAAATCCCTTTTATTTTTGCTTGTTGACTGTCAAGAACTTTCTAGTGACTCATGAAAAACAAGTGTCTGCCTAGGGGGACCTTCAGAAGATTCTCTTGGCAAAGAAAATTGTGTAAGAGGTGCACTCAATCAAGTGTTAGATAGTCCAGCTGAAGGAAGTGAGGCTGGATTTGGCTGACCCACACCTGCCCCAAATGACACCTACAGTAGAAGGGCACAGTGGAAGAAAAGGGAGCAAACAGAAGATGATGGTCTAATTTTCCATTTACTGAGAGATTACCTTTTAAAATGAACTTCTGAAGCCTCTAAGAGTGATTAGAATTGTTCTATGTCCCACCCACCTTAACCCTTACGTTAACTGTGTTTCCCTAGGTTCTTGACAGATGCTTTTTACCAGCATAGTCCTGTATTAGCATGAACACCAGGAGGAAGAGTCCTCCTCCTCGCCCACCTCTGGGGGTAGAGTCCAGTTTCTTCTTAAAGTACTGCTTGTAAATTGCGTTCTTTTGCCCTGTAGAAAAAGTTTAGAGAGCTCTAAAATAATCTTCTTTGGAACAACTAATTTTGCTGTTTTCAGATAACAATTATAGAGAGCTTTTGGAGCTGGAAAAAAAAAAGTAAAAAAAAACAAAAAAAAATCACCCAGCGCTAGCGCACAGATCCATTTTAGGTGAAGAGCCTAGGATTTGTCTAATGGAAAGTTATCAGTCCAATAAATAATACTAATACTAATAAATGGCTAATTCTTTCAAGAACATTAACGTTAACCTAATTAGGTTTCCTTTGTTCCAGGTGTAAATGAGGTCATCAAGTCCAGCCAGTCAGGGTTGCTTGCTTTTCTTAAATAACACTGTTTCAGGCTTCCCTATCTTTGAACACACTGCTCTCTCTTCTGGAAGAGCCTTCCCACCCTTTTTCATCTAACTACCATTTGTCCACCAAATTCACCTTCCCAGGAAGTTCTTTTCCTAACCCCCTGTATAAATTCATGGTCCCCCATTTGTGTTCACGTAAGCATTCTGTATCACACTTTTCACCCTGGACTGGAATAACCAGACTACACCTTCCTTGAGATAAGCAACCATGTCTTAATTCAACTTTTCCTCCTCCAAGATGCTGCAAACACAGCATCAGGCACACGATAAGCAGTGAGTGCTCAGGAAGTGTTCGATGACGCAAACCCCCATTTTTTTCTCAAACATGTTTTTTTGAAGTAATTTTGATCAGGCTGGAGCCTAAAGAAACTGACTTCAGTGTTTTGAGAAAAGTAGGCCTCTTTTAGTAAATTCACTGAACCGCTGCTGCCTTGGTCAAGCCACTTCATTCAGTGGATATTAAGTGTCTATCATGTGGACCTTCACTCAGTGGATGTTGAGGACCTACCACATGGACCCTCCTCATTCAGTGAGCACAGAAATAAGCCCAGAAGTCTTGTTTTAAAGAGTTTATAATCTAGGGAAGGAGATAAGGATAGATAGATAATTTACTTCTTAGAGGAAGTGAACAGTACATTTTTGAGCAATGTGAGATTTATGTATCAGACTATGTACAGGGTCCTGGAAATCAGGGAAGGAGTTACATCTGACACCATCTGAATGAACTTCAGTTGCCGATGCTGTTGAATCAGGAGGAGGATGCAGGGTAGGAAGACAAAGAGTAGGTGGTATTTGACCTGGATTTTGAAAGATGAGTAGGAGACTGATGTGTACCTTGGCGTGTTGTTAAAGATAACAAGGGCTCAACAGTGGTTAAAGCAGTAAGAACAGAGTTTATTCAGGAACTATTGCAATAGGGGAAAAGAAACCTCAGTATAGGACTGGGCTCAGTTCCCCTATTGCAATAGTTTTTGATTAAAATCTGTTTTTACTGCCTTAACTACTGTCTGGTTCTGTTTTCTTTATGGGAGGAGAGGGTGCTGATTCAAGGCATTTCAGACTGAGGCAAAAGAATGAACAAATAAAGAGGAGTAAAGCAACTGAGGAAAAAAGTAAGTAATCTAAAGAAAATTGAGCAGTCAAGGAAAACAGGAATTCTCTGCAGCCAGAGCCTCGAGTAGTGTTGCACAAGCACTGGAAGATGAGGAAAAGTAGGCTTCTTTTAGCTTAGAAAATGCTATGTTTTCCTATTTAAATGGGGAAAGTTTAAACAAAATTGCTTGGAAGGTTATGCCAAGAAGTTGGGACTTTATACTGTAGAGCCAGGGAGTTTCCAGAAAGCTGTGCAGTACTTTATAAAGATGACTGTGGTCTCAATAGTCTTAGGCTGCATGAAGCTCCAGGAAGCATCTCCACTCCCAGCCTCGGTTTACTCATTTATAACAAGAAAAAAAAAATGGGTCTTTTGCTGTCTTAGGTTCCTTCCAGTCTTGACAGCTTGCTTCCCCGGGTACCGCTGCCTTCCTTCCATTACCTGGGCCCTGTGCCTCACTCCCTCCTTCCTCCTTATCTTGGTTCAGTTGCCACCTTCTCTATCCCCGGGCCTTAGGGGCTTTTCGACCGGTAGATAAATGGGGGGATGGTGGGGGCGTCCCTGGAGTAAAATGAGTCTCTCCTCCGAGGCCCTTTGTTCCCTGCAAGCACCACCTCAGTAATGCCCACGTGGGTAGGGCGCGCTATGGAGCTGGGAGAGGAGTTTCCAATTGCATGTCCGTCCTAGGTCCCTTTGGGGTGGCTGGACGGCCCTCCCCACGGCCAATCATCCAGGGAGGGCGGCAGGAGCCCGCCCCTCGCACGTCCCTTGTTCCCGGAGAGACAAAAGCCTTTGAGTCTTGGCAGCCACCTAGCGCGTCCGCGACTCTCCGCAGAGCCT
>RJWK010031984.1:12732-24016 GCA_004363435.1 Platanista minor
CCACGTGACCCGGCGGCCTGGCCCCCCCCCCCCCCCCGGCCCACTTGCCAGCTCCGCCCTTTCGCCCTCCACTCGCTTGGGAGTCTCTGGCCCGCGACGCTTGCGAGGTCCTCAAGGCGCTCCCGGCTGCTGGGCCTGCATGGACGGCGCGCGGCCGCGGCTGGCCTCCCAGGTAGCCGTGGGGAATGGGGTGGGGGTGGGGGTGGGGAAGGGGGGGGCCGCGGGCCCGAGCTCGCGGAGGCCCCTTTCGCCCCTGCCTTCTCCTTGCTCCCCCTTCCCCGCGGGCCTGGCCGGCGCGCCCCGTTACTCCTGCGCCCTCCCTCCCGCCCTGCGGCCCGGGTCCCCCGGCCCCCAGTCCGCCGGGCGCTGCATCCGGGCGGGTGATAGGGCGGCCGGCTCCGCACCTTTAGCGCCTTTGCTAGCGTTTCTTCCGAGGAGGAGGGGGGACAGGGTTGGGAGAAGGTCGGGAAAGTTTTCCCTACTTCTCTTTTTTGAGCTTCAGGGACGCGGTTTTGCTCGTAGCTGAAGTCTGTCTCTGCTCTCGGCGCTGTTTGCGTGAGAGGAGACCTCCCCTCCGACTCTCCCGGTCCTCCCTCGGCCCTTTCCAAGATCTTAGCATCTCTTCCTCGCCTCCGAATGGCACAAACCAGACTCTACGCTGTTTCCCTTTCCCCCACACCACGGAGTCCACCAAGGGACTTCACTTAATAGGGACTTTTATCCAGGAGTGCGATGAACCGAATGAAAAGACATTTCTTGTCCTGTCTCGGGTAGACTACCTACTCTGTTATATTTGAGATGAACATCTAGGCACGCTCTGGTCTGCTCCCGTAAGTATTTATTATATTTATTTGCATGTGAGACTCTCCGAAGTCATCTGCTGCAGAACTCTGCACCTGGGGATTACAATTTTATAAAACAATATTATAACACTTAAACCGCCCCCCGCCCCGATTCATAGTCTTATTTGTCTTTGGCCTATTCTTTTTGGGGGGAGGATTATAGCCTTTGAAGGCAAATACTATGAGTTGCTGAAGCTGGTGTGCGTTGTGAGCTAGTAACATGAAAATACCGAGGTATATAATGCTGAAAGTAATGGAAAAATGATTTAACCCTGACAACAGTTTATAGTGTTCTTTGGATTTTAGAAAGTATCCATTTGAAGTGAGCACTGGTGAATTTCACCTTTTTAAACTGCTTTCAGGGTAGAATACGTAACTGTATATTTAGATTCTATTAATATAGCAGTTGATCTGTGGAATGGATATCTTTTAATCCATTGTTCAAATACTAGTCCATTTATTAATACTTATAGACAGGTCCTTTTTTCCTACCCTCCAGCGTTTCTCTTGAAGAGGGGATATTAATCTCTAAAGAGATTTCTTCCACGGTGGCTTTTATGTATGATCCAAATGATCAAGTTCTGAGAACTTCGGAAATCAAATAGACATAAAAACCAATGCTGTCAAGTTTGTAGCTTTAAAAAAATTCTTTTAAAATTTTTAAAGCGTTGCCTCTGTGTTCCAAGAAGAGCTTGGCTTCATCTTAATAATCAGCAGTTCAAACTGAGAAGTCTGAGACAGTGTCCTTCTTTATCTGAAAGTCAGTGTGGGGAAGATGAAACTGAAGGGAAGTCAAAGACCTTTATTATTATTTTTTTTTAGAGTAAGCATCGCTCTTTAATTTTTTAAAAATTTTTTGAATTTTATTTTATTTATTTTTTAAGACCTTTATTGTTATTATTATGCTGTTCCTTCTGTGTGTACTACATTAAGTAGTAAGACAGGCATGGGAAACAAGGTTTGGACCCTCAAGGAATCTAGAGTCCAAGCAGAAGCATAAAGAAGAATGTACATTACATGTAATTTATATCATCTAAAGATAACGAGTTAATTAATATTTTGGGGTGTAAGCCCTTTTTTAAATTAATTTACTTATTTTTGGCTGTGTTGGGTCTTTGTTGCTATGTGCGGGCTTTCTCTAGTTGCAGTGAGCGGGCTTCGCATTGCGGTGGCTTCTCGTTGCAGAGCACGGGCTCTAGGCGCACGGGCTTCAGTAGCTGTGGCTTGTGAGCTCTAGAGCGCAGGCCCAGTAGTTGTGGCGTACGGACTTAGTTGCTCCGCGGCATGTGGGATCTTCCTGGACCAGGGCTCGAACCTGTGTCCCCTGCATTGGCAGGCGGATTCTTAACCACTGTGCCACCAGGGAAGCCGTGGGGTGTAAGTCCTTTTTACGAGACAGATTTACTGGGTTGCTGTGTTCAGATAGTGAGATTCCAGATTGTAAGAGATACTGTGATATCCAAATCTAGTTCATTCCTGAGCCTAGGAGAGCCAGTAGCAAAAATTTGAGTATTGAAGAATTTACCCAAATCTGTGTGCTTCTTGAGTTTAGATGGAGTTTGGATAGCAAGAATTCAAATAGTTGGGGAGACCTCTGTGTTTTCTAGTATTAGATATACTTTTAAAAATGAGATCATACTCATGCATACATAATATATTGTAAGGTGTGAAATGACTTCAAAAAATGATGAATCCCATCTGGGGAAGATTATACTCAGACCATTCCTGAAGGATGGTCTCTATTTATCCCACAACCCCAGAAAAGATTCCATGGTTTTTCTAAGCTTAGCATTCCATGGGGGTAAAAGAATATTTTTGCCCAGGTATTCTTTTTCATGCTTAAGAAAAAGTTCTAGTTTTGGAAATAGACAAAGTCTATCCCCTCTCTAGTGCTTCAATCCTGAACTCAAGTGGTATTGTGTAAAACATTCAGTGATATTGTTCACAGCTGTGAGAGGTGTTTTCCAACGATGACTGCCAGCAATTCCTCCCATCCCTCCACTACTGCTCCTCCCATCAAGAGATGCCGTCTGTTTCTGCTCCCTCTGAATCTAGGCTGGCCTTGTGACTTACCTTGACCAGTAGAACATGGTGGAAGTGATGTGTGCCAGTTCTGGACCTACTCCTTAAGAGGCCTCGCAGCTCCAGCATGTACCCTCTTGGAGGCCAACAGCATGTACAGAGGCTCGGGCTACACTAGGTGGAGAAAGAGAGCCCACCTGAGAGAGAGATGCGAGCAAGGCCTGTTTCAGCCCTAGTCAAGTTCCCAGTGCCTGTGACCCCAGCTGAGCCCAGTCAAAACACAGAATTGAGAGAAATGGCAAATTGCCTTTGTTTTAAGCCACTGAGTTTCTGGAATGGCATATTACTCAGCAAAAGGTAACAAACCCTGGGTATAAATCTGGTTCACATGTAAGTCACTTCCAAGATGGGATTCCTGAGCACAAAATTGTGGCCAGAATATGCAGTGGCATGCTTTAAAGGTAAATCTCTAAATGAATTAAATCTTTACTTCATATTAACGTAGGGATGTACTTACTGAATTGATTAAACTGAAGACTGGCTGTGTCAAGTACTAGGTAAATGGTTAAGTCAAAAGTCATTTTCTTTTGTGTAGTTGGTTATTATTTGTATATATGATTGTTATTATCAGTCTTAACACTTGGTGATAGGTTTATCAGACATGTTTTAAAGGAATTGCCGATTGTTGAGGTGACAGATGTGTGGTGTTCCTTGCAGTTTGCTATTTGCTCAGTTTAGCGCCATGATTGTAGTCGTAAGTCTTGACAGTACAGATGTAAGATCTGCTGCAGTGAACACATGTCTTGAGAGGTGCTTTGCTCTCAGGAGTTAAGGGCAGTGAATCTTGTGCAGACTATCATTTCTAATGGATATGTTGCAGGACTTTAAAAAATAACTGATGGATTTTTCAGGGGCACTTCTTATATTGCCTTTAAATAAAACAGTTCTCTGAGCAACTTTCCATTCCAATTCTGGTTAGTTTGGTTTAAAAAAACCCAGAAAACCAAAAAAACCTCTTTTCTTGGAGAAGAAAAGCTCACAGGAGGTCAAATGGATGCCGTTATAGACTTATGGTCTCCAACTCCCACTGGGCTCTGTCTTAGCATCTTTTTAGGTTTCCCTGGTCAGTGCTCTTTCCCATCCTCCCTGGTGGCTGCTTCAGACTTCAGACCCTTGTTTTTATTGCTTCACCCCATTTTCTGTTGCTACCTCCCCTCTTGCTCTCAACAGTAAGCCTTCCATCTTCCTTCACTGGGAGAATTGGTGACCTCAGGAGAGAATGCCCTCAAATGCAAATCAAACCCACAGTGACCTACCACCTCACACCCACTGGGATGATTATAATGACAAAGACAGACAATAATTAGGTGAGGATATGGAGAAATTGGAACCCTCATAAATTGCTGGTGGAACTGAAAAATGCAGCCTCTTTTAGCAGAGTCTCAATAGCAGAGAGAATGATAAAGAAATTACCTCCAACCTCTGGTTCCCCAACCTTTAAACTCCCTTTCATCGTATCCCTCCTTCTCTTGTGTTGTATGGAAGATTCCCCAGCTTTCTATAGCTTATGTACACCTCTGCTTCAGATCCCATTCCCTAGTCTTTCTCAGAAACCTCATTTAGTTATGTCCTCTCCTCTATCTTTCTACTGACTCCTTCCCAATAACACTTAAACATTTTCAGGTCTCTAACAGGTTTGTAATAAAAAGATCATCCAAAATATGTCCTTCAGCTCCAGCCCATTTTACTACTACCCTCTTTCTCCTTTTTCCTTCATAGTCAAATTTCTTTTTCTTTTTTTTTATAAATTTATTTATTTTTGGCTGAGTTGGGTCCCTGCTGCTGCACGCTGGCCCCCTCCAGTTGCAGTGAGCAGGAGCCATTCCCCGCCGCGGTGCGTGGGCTTCTCATTGCAGTGGCCTCTCCCGCTGTGGGGCACGGGCCGTAGGCACGTACGCTCAGTAGTTGTGGCTCGTGGGTTCAGTTGCTGTGGCTCGTGGACTCTAGAGCCCAGGCTCAGTAATTGTGGCGCACAGGCTTAGTTGCTCTGCGGCATGTGGGATCTTCCCGGACCAGGGCTCGAACCTGTGTCCCCAGCGTTGGCAAGTGGACTCCCAACCACTGTGCCCCCAGGGAGGCCCCTCTTCACAGTCAAATTTCTTGAACAAATTCTTTCCATTCACCTTTTCCTCCTCTTCACCTTTCGCACGCTCTCAACTTGCCGCAGCCTGGCCTCATCCATCCACAGCCTCACTGAAACTCTTCTTAAGTTCACCAACAATTTTTGTTAAATCCTATGGACCTTTCTCCGTCCTTACTTTGTTTGGCCTCTCAGCAGAGTCCGACACTGACACTGCCTCCTCTGTGTGATGCTCACGCCCCTAGGCTTCTGTGTCACTGTTCTCCTGTATCTTCCTACTCTGCCTGTTCCTTCGGTCTCTCTTATGGAGCACTCCTTGTCCCTTTGCTGTTGGAGTTCCTTTGAGTTCTGTCCAAGATCATCTTCTCTTACTCCACACACTTTTTCCTGAGTGATCTCATGCCAAATTGCCAAATCTCCAATCCAGATCTCTTTCTTTTTACAATTATTATTCTTTTTATTGAAGTATAGTTGATTTACAAATATTGTGTTAGTTTCAGGTGTACAGCAAAGTGATTGGTTATACATATATGTATATATCTATACAGATCGTTCTTGATCTTCAGATTTATAAATCTGTCTATTGGACATACCTACTTTGACATCCCACAGGTAGCTAAAGGTAAAATGTCCAGAGTAGAATTCCTCATCTCCCCCTGAAACTAGCTGTGTTCTCTCTACCATAGTTAAGTGGCATTACAGATCACTCACTGCCTAAGCTGAGCATCTGAGTGTAAGCCTTGGCTCTGCCTTTTTCCTTATCCAGCTCCCTCCTCCCATTCAGTCAGTTACAGAATGCTTTTGAGTCTACCTGTTTTCCCCACTTGCGTTTCCTTGGCATAGGCTTCCATTCTTTCTTACCTGGTTAGTGCAGCCACCTTAGGCTCTGAGTATGTCTCCCCCATCACCCCCATCTAGTCTCTACATTCTGCCAAAGTATCTTTTACAGACATACACCTGATCACACCCCTTCCCTACTTAAGATCCTTCAGTGGTTACGTGTTGCTCTTTGGATAGTCTAAGCTTTTTGGCTACAACTGTGCTGAATTTCTTTCAGTTCCTCCACCAGACTTTTACCTGGCATATATGTTCACTGTTCCAGGTCCTTGCCTTCTCTTCAGGTCCTTGACACTTCCCGATTCTGGTGATTCAGTAGCGTCCGAACCTCCCGTCAGAGCATGGCCACACTGTGGTGAGCATCTGTTTATGTGCCTAGACCCCCCTGATCACATGGAAGTTCTGCTGGGGGTGAGAGGGTGATGTTGGCTGTGTGTCATGTTTACCCAGAGGACTTTCAGTAAACATTTACGGAGTGAATATAGTGTGGTTCTGCCTGTCTATTGCTGGAATTTTAGTTTGGCTTTAGGCCATTACAGGGCACAGTTGATACTTTTCATGCAGCAGAGACTAGTAGATGAAATCACTTCAAAGATGTCCCCCGTAGGAGAGGTTCATGATACCATAAATAGGTTTGAACTTGGGCTCCTCCATTCCAGCCTTGGACTTATTAGGAAAATAAAATGAACTATTATTGTGTTCTATCCATTTCTTTAATTGCTGACCCATCTATTTTTATGTAGTCTATTTTGCAAAGTCTGTATGTTGGTGCAAAAAACCCCACAAAACCATAGAAGAAAATTATTTGTAATCATGGAGTTTTTTTTTTCTGGTTTCCTTTTGAAAATAAAAGTGTTTTGTAAAAGCAACATAGTCAGCTTCACAACTCTGAATGTTATTCTTTTTTGTTGCTAATGCTGTTGCCACTTGGGTTGTTTGCTTTGCTAACCGGAACACTTGGCTTCAGTAAAATTATTCCGTCACTTACAATGAGCCGTCTGATTCCCAACTTCCGAGAATTGCCTAAAGCTTCTGTGCAATGAAATGAAAGCAGCCTCTTGGATGATGGGGCTTAAGAATTGCTTCCTGAGGCCATTATTGCAAATTGTGCTTCGAGTTAAGTAACCTGTTGGTGGTTGGGAGGTGACAGTTGTCTTCTTAAATGAGTGATGAGTTTGAAGGGAACTGATGAGGCAAAGGGGAATCACAGTGAGTGTTAGGAAATTCTAAGACAGCAGCATGTGGTCTTTAAATGAAGCTAGGAGGGTTACATTGTCACCTGTACAGCTGCATCTTTATGAAGGATGGCAGAAACTCCTCTGGAGAATGCTGCATTCTTAGAGTCCCTTAGTCTTTGTGGAATATGTCAAGTATTCAGGACATTCTTTCGTTTTCATTCTTGTAGTACAGTAATATTGCAGAAAAGAGAAGTGGATGACAGCTGTTCTACCTGTAACAGCATAAGTGTCTCAGCAAATCTCTGAAACTTTGCTCCTTTGATGTAGTTATACCAGAGAATAGGTGAAATAGTTTTAAGGTGTATTTTTATTTAAAAGACTTTTAGGCCGATTCTTTCAGAGGCTTGTCTGGACCTGGGAAATACATTTGGTGTCCTAATCAGAATTGTAGCAGATGCTGCTCAGTCTCAAAAAGCTCATCAGAATAAGTATGGAAGAAAATGCTATGAGTAACATGTGGCTCTTCTGTAACTTGAGAGGTTTTTTGAATTGCTTTTGCTGTAGCGTGGATATATGACATTAATAATGAGTTGTAGGGCTTCCCTGGTGGCGCAGTGGTTGGGAGTCTGCCTGCCGATGCAGGGGACACGGGTTCGTGCCCCGGTCCGGGAAGATCCCACATGCCACGGAGCGGCTGGGCCCGTGAGCCATGGCCGCTGAGCCTGCGCGTCCGGAGCCTGTGCTCCGCAGCGGGAGAGGCCACAGCAGTGAGAGGCCCGCGTACCACAAAAAAAAAAAAAAAAAAAAAAAAGAGTTGTAAAGTTGTGCCCCAGAAGTTTACCCCAAACCCTATTCCTGTTTCTTCTATTTGAAAGTTTTCTTAGAATTGAAATATAATGTACTCAAAAATAGGGAAAGATGGCCACACCCTTAAATCTTTTGTCTTCAAATGGGAACTTCTGTTGGTGAAAAAGGAAGAAGGCTATGAAAAAACACTTGTTCCTGCAGGAAACCTGGATGATCTTCACTGAGGAAATGCTTACATTTTGTCATATGCTTACAATACTGAGAATATGACTTCTGGGATTTCATGTAACAGTTTTCTGGGAGACATAATTTTTATATAGTAATTGTTGTGCACATACTTTTTTTCCATTTGTGTGTATCACGTGGGCTGTGTGTTTGCATGTTGTATCTCATTGCTTGCTTAGTTATTTCACTTGCATTTGCAGTCTAGGTTTCCACTTACTAGGATTGACTTTCTGTTAGTCCTGAAGTTCCTCAGAGGCAGGGGCCATGATTGTTTTGCTTTATGATTTCCCCCAGCGTTATTGTATATGGGGTCATTGTCAGAAGAATTAATATATACTATCATTTTGTTCACACTATCATAATGGTAGAGTTTTTTTTGGCAAGGCAGCTTAGACTTTATCAGTAGCTCATTAACTATAAATAAATTCCTACTGTAAGGTGGGTTAGCAACTAAGCTGATAAGTAAAATCATCACCCATCCAGTTTATGAAAATAGAGAAACCTCTGTTAGGAATCTTCAGTTTATGTGTAAGTGCTTTAATTTAATTAAAGTTTTTTGCAATTAAAAAATCATTTTTCATATTTGACATTGCTGTTTCAAATAGTCTAAACCTGGCTATGGCTTGTATGCTGAGGAACATACAGGCCATTTTGTATGGATTGTCCCAACATTCAGAGTCCTTCCTGTTTCCTGTGAGGATATCAGCTTCTAAGATAAAGAATGTTACAAGTTCACTTCATGCCTGAAGGATGACACCAGAAAAGGAGTCAGAATCTAGGGGCTAACCAGTTCTGGGTTGCTCACTCTGTTTTGACCTCTTTTCCTTTGCGAGCTCTTAGGTCAGCAGAAGATGGGTTGGGAGGTGTAAAGTTCTCATCAGTAACATCAGTCTCCTTTGCACCAAATACATCTGGTTAGAATTTGGGGGTCGAGGTCTCTGTGGAAGCCACGTGCTGGCTTACGAGGCAACCCTAAATTTCTGGTATTGTTAAGTATTGAGACCATTATTTCATCAAAAACAAAGTTTTCCTGTATTATTTTCTTTATTTCCTGTTGTTTTTTTAAACTCTCTAGACATATTCCAATATATTTTTGCTGGGTCAGTAAAACAAAGCCTTCCCCTCACCCTCTCTTAATACTTGGTTCTTAGGGGAAGGGAAAACAAATGTGCTCTTAGAGGGATCAAAAGATCGGCTGCTACATTACTCCTTCAGTCTTCCAGTTCTAGATGTAGATTTCTAAAGTTGGAAGGTCTGTGTTTGTCCTCTTGATTGAATTTGCTTTCAGAGTGTAAAATGAAATAACCTTTTCTTCCCCATGCCACCAGCTCTCTGAGGGACGGTGCCAGTCGCTAGGAAAAGCCATCCCAGGGAATGGGATATAGATCTGTAGTACTAATGGACACAGAGTCAGTCTGTGGAAACACAGGATGTATTTTCAAGTGCCAGAGAAAATATGGAGATCCAAGTGGTTTGGCGTATTATCCTTTGAGAGCATTAAATTCTTTTCCAATCTCTGCTTCCATTTCTCTTTTCTGTTCTTCTGTCCTTGCTTTATCTCCATAGAGCAGAAAAATCATTGATTCACCTATTAATGCATGAGTGATAATTCAGTCTGAACATATCAGTGCTATTTATGAGAAAGTATTTCCTAAATAAAATAATGGATTAAAAATAATGTAAAAAAGTCACTATCTCATTGAACTTCACAAGTTAACTATTTAACATAACTGACATGCTAATTACAAATATTTTTTATGCTTATCAATCAAGCCCTGGAAGGACCTGTTCATCGTGGCAATTAGTTTGGTCTAGTTTGAATTGCTGTAAGTTCTGGAAAGTTCTAAGAAGGTGCAATTTCTTTTAGAAATGTTCCATTCAGAATTTCCCTAATCTGAGCTTGCCTTCCCAATACAGAATTATGATTATACTTTCCCAGAATTATTTTTTAGGTCTGAAACGTCTACCTTTAATTTTTAAAAATACATCTTTGAGTTTATTAATACAGGCTTGATAAAAGCCCATGGGATCATTATTTGATTTTTAAAAGTTGTGGTAAAATATACATAACATTAAATTTATCATTTTAACCGTTTCTGAGTATACAGTTTAATGACATTAAGTTATGCCAGTGTCATCATTCTCAGTCTCCAGAACTTTCTCATCATCCTGACTGAAATTCTGTATCTATTAAATAATAACTCCCCAAACCCATACCACCCAGGCCCTGGCAACCTCATTCTACTCTGTCTCCGTGAATTTAACTACTCTAGGTACCTCATGTAAGTGGACTCATACAGTATTTATTCTTTTGTGTCTGGCGTATTTCACTTAGCATAATGTCTTTAAGGTTCATTCCTATTGTACTCTGTGTCAGTATTTCATTTCAAGGCTGAATGACATTCAGTTGTAGGTAGATCTACCACATTTTGTTTATCCATTTATCTGTTGATAGATATTTGGGTTTTCCATCTTCTGGCTGTTGTGAATAATGTTGCTTTGAACATTGGTGTACAACTATCTGGAGTCCCTGCTTTAAAATCTTTGAGTATACACTAGAAGTGGAGTTGCTAGATCAAATGGTAATTCTATGTTTAATTTTTTGAGGAGCTTCCATAATTTTTTCCATGTTGGCTGTACCCTTTTACATTCACACCTACATTTAAGTTTATATTAAAAACTCATTTTACAGATTTGCCTGAAACATTCTGCCACCCTAGGTTGTGAATTGAAAGCAAGAATACCTCTTAAAACTTTTAACAGCTTAGGGGGTAAACGTAATAAAATAACTAAGCCTTAGTTTCATTTAAAATACTTAGGACAGGAATAAAGATGCAGATGTAGAGAATGGACTTGAGGACACGGGGAGGGGGAAGGGTAAGCTGGGACGAAGTGAGAGTGGCATGGACATATATACACTACCAAATGTAAAATAGATAGCTAGTGGGAAGCAGCCGCATAGCACAGGGAGATCAGCTCGGTGCTTTGTGATCACCTGGATGGGTGGGAGGGAGACGCAAGAGGGAGGAGATATGGGAACATAATGTATATGTATAATTGATTCACTTTGTTATAAAGCAGAAACTAACACCATTGTAAAGCAATTATACTTCAATAAAGATGTAAAAAAAAAAAATTAAAAAACAAAAAAACCAACCAAACAAAAAAATACTTAGGACAGGAATAAAGATGCAGACATAGAGAATGGACTTGAGGACACGGGGAGGGGGAAG
>RJWK010031985.1:0-15170 GCA_004363435.1 Platanista minor
CTACCCACTCTCAGCCTCTTTCCCGATTTATTTTTCTCTGTAGCGCTTACCAAACCCTAACATGCCATATATTTCATTTGTTCACTTTTCTTACTATTTACCCCCTCTAGCTCCACCTCTGGGCTGAAACTCGATCTTCCAGAAGCCTTCTCCCTGGACCCTGGGCCCTCACATATGCTGTTCCATCTATCAGGAAAGCAACACTTCCCACCTCCCATCTGGATGGTTCTCCATCTTTCGGGTCTCTGCTTAGACCTCACGTTCTGTTTCTGGAACAGTCCAGATAGTGAGCCCTCAAGGGCAGGGGCCACATACGTCATGTGCGTCATTGTGCCCATGGTGCTTCCTGGGCCCTGGTATACAGGTGGTGCTCAGTAAATGCTCAGTGAAAGTTTCACTCACACTTGGAAGCAAAAGAGCTCCTAAATCCCTCCTTTCTCTGTCTGCACCCTTGCTCTCATCTTGGGATGGAGCTCCATTATTATTAACCATGAGTGCTAACCTTACAGCCTGTCAGAGTTTCTTCATGAAGCACTTTTGTCTGGTGATTCCCTAACTGCTCCGTGAGACCAGCAGCTCAGGGTGCTATTGGGAGTGGCTCAGAGAGGTGAGGGAACATGATTCAACTCACACAGCTTCACCTTTCCTTCACCTCTGTCTCCTTAGACAGAGCAGGTGTCATTGCTGGAGGCCCAGGGAGACCCACAGGGCACAGCCGAACGCTCAAGGATGAGGGAGTCCCACAGCTGTAACAGCCAAAATAGGGTGCCACTGGTTAAACCATGGGGTCTGAAGATTCCTTGCATTCTGGAAATCTGAATTATCTGGGCCCAACTGGCAAAAGGAAAGAGGAAGCGGAACCCAGGGTGAAAGACAAGAGAGGAAATCTGGGTTGGTTCTGCTCACACCAGCACCCTCAGCCCCATCTTACAATCTCCTTCTGTAACCTCTGCATGGAGCGTGTGCATGCCAGAACCAATTGGACATCCCCCCAGAATGTTCCAGGCCTTTCCTGTGGTTGGAAAGATGGATGCCAGGTAGGTCCTTTTCTCCCAACAACCCTCAGAGGACGTGATCCTTGGTGGGCCAGGTGTACTTGGAAAATTTCCCATCTCTCCTGCCCCAGACCTCTTTGAAATCACTTGTGGCTGGCCCATCTCACTTTTTCAGCAACACAGGGGAATTTTCAAGATCACTAACATTTAGAGCTTTAAATTGTAAATGTTTCCAATATACACAGAAATCTTCCCATGACACCTCATGCGCTTTGCAGACGAGACTAACGTTGCTAAACTTTCCTGACTGAGTCAGAGCCATACCGCCTACCGAAGCACTAGCTGTAAGTCAGTGAGGTCATGGACATCAGAACCCGCACTGATGGCCCCAGCTGTGTGCTGAGTTCTTACATTTTCCTTCCCCCTCTTTTTGTTTTCTGTTTTCCAAGAATAGCCACAACATCTTCCATTGTGCGGGCTCTTCTTATGATATGGCTCTGACACTCCTCCCTTGGGGGAGTAAAGTCCACATGTTCTCTTCCCTTGGGTCTGGGTGGCCTGTGGCAAAGACAGAGTGATGCTGAATGGCTTCCAGTGCTAGGTCATAAAGGCAAGGCACCATTCATCTGGTCTTCCTGACAGCCACCATGCTGTCAGGAAGCCCAAGTCATGCGTGGAGACCCACACAGGGAAGGTCGAAGGCTCCAGCCACTTGAGCTGAAGGATGAACTGGAGTTGACCAGCAGAGGGGATGGGGAAAGGGCATTCCAGCAGGAAAAGGGAACAGCATGTGCAAAGACTCAGACTCAGAGGCAAGAGAGAGCGTGGCACACCTGGGCAGCACCAAGAGGTGCAGGGTGGGTGGAGCATACGGTGGAGACCGCAGGTGATGAAGAGTCTGTGGCCAGGTCACGAGAGGACTCCGGAGGCTGGCTGAGATGGAGGGACTGGGGAGCCATGGAGGATGGTAACAGATGATCACAGTGCTTTATAACGATCTACCTCGCTTCGGCTGGGTGGAGAATCCACTCAAGGGGCTGAGCCCGGGGACAGGGTGGGAGGGAGGAAATGAGCACCACTGGGGGCCTGGACTACGGTGGTGGCAGTGGGGGTGGAGCGAGAGAGCTTTAGAGGGGGCTGTGAGGGGCAGTGGCACCCAGTGGGTCTCTTGGCTAGGGTCAGGCTCATTGTGTTAATTACTAAAGCTGGTGTGGTGGCCTGGGGGGAGGGGAAGGGAGTGCCTCAGTGGGTGTGCTGACCTCTGACCCATAGGACGGCCTCCTGGAGTTAGTCTCTGGCGGCAGGACGATGACTCAGGGTCAGAGCTGTGGGCCACGTGGAGTATGAATCCCAGAGGCCTGCAGTCTAGGCTGCTTGCTGTCCCTCCCCCTCCCTATCACAATCAGGCTGACAACAAGTGTCGTTACTGAGTGCCTCCTGCACGTTAGGCACTGGCAAAGGGCGTTACGCTGTGCTCTCTTGCAATCTTGGTGGCCTTTCTATGAATATGAGGTAGGTGCCCATTTTACAGATGAGGGAACTGAGACTCACAGAAGTTAAGCAACCATCCCAAGGCCTCTCAGTTCGGAAACAGTACACCCAGGATCGGAAGCCAGCATCTTACAGAGGCTGTGTAATCCGCCAGCCTCGGGGAAGGTGGATGAGCAACCAGGACCTGCGTTTGTGGATTTGGGAAGAGCTTTCGGTGGGAGGATGCAGGTTCAGAGACATTTCATTGTACTGTCAAAGTCTGGACAAGCCAAACTCCTCAGATTTTGTTGCAAGAAATGATCTCACTGCTGAAGCAGGAATAAAAGGTCGGAGAGCCAGGCCTGTGCTGAGCTGTGAGCTGGGGAGGGGCCCAGGCCAGATCAGGGGGATGCAGCCAAGCCTCCAGCCCAGGAGTGGCTCCTGGAAGAAGTTCTGCCCCAGCACCTGCTGCCTCCTTTCTGACTCCTGGTGGAGTTGCAGCTTTCCGGAAGTTCTCAGCCTGGGGTCTGGTCTCGAATGATTACATTGTTCCTTTGGGGCTGAGGGGAGCTGAGGGGGCAAGGGTTAGAGCTGCATGGGTTGCATCTCTCCCGTCAGATGCATCACCCCTGGGTATGAGACCCCATCCCCTATACCTGTCCTGCCAACCTGGCTGCCTGGCAGATCTCCTGGGGAGCTTTTTTTTTTTTATAAATTTATATTTTTTGGCTGCGTTGGGTCTTTGTTGCTGCGTGCGGGCTTTCTCTAGTTGCGGCGAGCGGGAGCTACTCTTCATTGTGGTGCGCGGGCTTCTCACTGCGGTGGCTTCTCTTGTTGCGGAGCACGGGCTCTAGGCGTGCGGGCTTCAGTAGTTGTGGCTCGTGGGCTCTAGAGCACAGGCTCAGTAGTTGTGGCGCACGGGGCTTATTTGCGCCGCGGCATGTGGGATCTTCCCAGACCAGGGCTCGAACCCGTGTCCCCTGCATTGGCAGGCGGATTCTTAACCACTGCGCCACCAGGGAAGTCCCTCCACATTTGATCCTGACGTGTGGCCAGAACTAAGAACTGGTGTGAAGAGCGCTGCCTTTGGAGTCAGATACGTGTAGGCTCAACTCCTGACCCTGCTTCCGTGCTGGGCGACCTTGGGCTTGTTTGGCAACCTCTCTGAGCCTTCGTCTCCTCCTTCTATCAGGAATGATGACACTCCATTATGGGGCTGAAGGGATTAATCATGTAATTTGGGCGCATCACCTAGTACTTAGAGCTCAAAAAACACAGCAGCTAGGGACTTCCCTGGTGGTCCAGTGGGTAACACTCTGCGCTCCCAAGGCAGGGGGCCCGGGTTCAATTCCTGGTTCGGAACTAGATCCCGCATGCCCGCCACAACTAAGAGTTTGCACGCCGCAACAAAGATCCCGTGTGCCGCCACTGAGACCCGACGCAGCCTAAATAAATGAATATTTTTTTAAAAAGGCAAGTAAAATAATCATGCTCATAGTAACAGTGACCTTGCTGAGTAGAAGGGCACAGTTTGGGATTTAAAAGGAGCACGTTAAAAAGGCACTTCCGGAGCGGAGCTCAGAGGCTGAAAGCATTAAGTTGAAGTCCCATCACAGCAAGACGTGCTTCGTATTTTCCTCTTTCTTGAAGTTTCTGAAATGAATGCCATTATTGCTGATGTGGGCGGCTAATTTGATGTCTATGTGGGGTTTCTGCCCGGAGGAGCAGGAGATCCTGCAGTGTTTGACCCACTGATGTTTCCGCAGAGACAGGCTGAAGCTTTGACAGCTAATCAGAGCCCCCTCTGGCCCAGCTGTGTCCCTGCAGCAGCCCTCCTGGGTCGCAGGATGGAGGAGAAGGGGTAGGAGAGCAGGACCGTCGCCTGTCGGGCACATACCACGTGTCGGGCGTGTCATGAACAACCACATGTAACAAGGCCGCGTCTGGCACTCACTACTCTCCACGTTCTGTTGTAAACATGTTACATGCATTTCCTCATTTGATCCTCAAAATAACCTTACGAGGTGAGCACTGTTACTCTCCATTTTGCAGATGGGGAAACTGAGGCACAGAGCAGTCGAGCATGTTGTCCAAACTCACGCATGTTAAGTGGCAGAGGCAAGATTTGAGCTCAGGCCTGCTGGCTTCACGGAGCACGTGCTCAAGCGCCCCTCTGGGCTGTCTGTCATCAGTGTGTTCCCAAACTTGCTCATCAGGCTGCACACCGAGGGCGACTGCCAACCCTCCATGGGGGAGCAAGCCAAGGTTTGGGGGCTGAAGCCCCAGGGCCACTGGCCCGCAAGATGCAGAGCTGGGATTTGTCCAGGCCTGTCTGACTTCAAAAGCTGTCTTTGATTAGTTATCTATTTTATACACAGTAGTACGTATATGTCAATCCCAGTCTCCCAATTTTTCCCTCCCGCCCTGCTTTCCCCCCTGGTAACCATAAGTTTGTTTTCTACATCTGTGACTCTATTTCTGTTGTGTAAATAAGTTCAGTTGTACCATATTTTTAGATTCCACATAAGGACCTACTGTGTAGCACAGGGAACTTGTCTCGGTACTCGGTAATGACCTATATGGGAAAAGAATCGAAAAAAGTGTGGATATATGTATATGCAGAGCTGATTCACTTTGCTGTACACCTGAAACTAACAGAACATTGTAAATCAGCTACACTTCAATAAAAATTAAAAAAAAAAAAACACCTGTCTTTGACCATCTGTGATCCTGAGTGTATGTGTTACCATTCTTTCACTCACTCACTTGTTTGTTCATTCATCTCTCTCTAATAGACAGTTATTGAGTGCCTACTGTATACTGGCCTTGGTCTGGGTGCTGGGAAGACAGAGGTGAGATAGGCCCTCTGCCCCCAAGTCCCTCCCAGGCAGTGGGACAGACAAACTTCCCAGAGTTTGTCTGTCCCAAGAAAGAGACCAATTCTGTTTGCAGCAGTCTGAGAGGGCAACCTGAAGGAGGTGGGCATCAAGGGATGAATAGGAGTTCACCAGGGTCCGGCTAGGGGGAGTGAATCACCTCGCAAATCACGGCCACAGGTGGCAAAGCTGGTGAACTTTGCTAAGGGGGATGCAGTAGAGAGAGACAGCGCTGTGCTTGGATCTATGGTGCTGGCTCCATCACTCCCTAGAGGAGTGACCATGGGCAAGTCACTTCCTTCTAAGCCTCAGTTTCCTTTTCTGTATAACGGGGGCCCTAATGTTCACATGTCAGGCCCACAACCAGCTGATCACCTGGCCCTGCCCTTCTTGTTTGCAAGTGCTTGTCTGGTCTCTTCCTCTGTACCACGCTTGGGCTGGGCTCTCAGTCTGGTTCCCTCCCCAGCTTCCATGCTCTCTCACCTGTCCAATCCATTGGGAGCTTTCTGGGACACACTTCGGACCATGGCACTCCCCTGCTCAACTTCTGGGGCTCCCCATCACTCTAAGATAAAACACAGGTCCTTGGTGCTCTGGGCCTTGGAAAGCTGGCCAAACCTGTCTATCTGTCTCCTCACCCACGCAGCAGGAGGCTCGTGCTTCAGCCACAGAGCACATGTGCCCTTCTCTGAGGAGGCCACACTGTTGTCATGCCTCTGAGCTACAGCACATGCGGTTCCCTTGCCCAACATGCTTGTCCTTTCTGTGTCTGATGAAACACCAACCACCCAGGTTAACAGCTATGGAGATGAGATCTGAGGGGAGGGACCACGGAGTCTGGAAGGATGGGGAAAAAGGAAAGGCAGTCAATTTTGCCAACACCTTTTGCCACAAGCAGGGTTCTCATATAATCTGGCAGCCAGACCCCAGGCCTCAGGGGTGGGCACTAGGTCACCAGGAGGAAGCGAGGTGACCGGGCAGGACCCACAGTAGTTTCCCAAGCTGCCAGAAATCTGGAATGGGCAGTTCTGTCCTGTCTTGTCTGCGGTCGGGAAGATATTCAGCCAAAAACAAACACTCTCATTCCTGATTAAGGGTGACTGTCAAGGACCCTCTAACCCAAAGAGAGGGCCTCGCCCGGAGGGTTGAGCCTGGCCACATCCCTCCTCCAGGAGGCCCACCTGGACCATGCTGTGTGATGCCCCATCGGTCACTCCTCTTCTCTGTGCTACTGCGTCTGTTGCCTCCTGCTCAAGGGAGACAGGACCCCACAGAGAGTTCTCCGCACACTAAGGACCTTTCCTTCAGGTTCTATTCAGGGATGTTTTCAAGGTGCTGGAGATGTCTGAAGAGGGAAGCACTCTGGAAGCAAATGGATCCCTCGGGTGGGAGTAGCCTCTTCCTGGAGCTTCATCTGATGACTTCCCTCAGTTGCCAACAGCCAGGAAGGGTTTTTCCCAGGAGAAGTGGGGGCTCCTGAGAGCTCAGATGAGCAGATTTGGGAGGGATCTGATCCAGGACTGCCTTTTCCTGCCTCCCTGGCCATCCTCTGCCTACATACATCCTGGGATGGGATGCTCACTTCCTGGCCAGGAAGCCCACAATTCATTTGGAACCGGCTTCCCCATAATTCCCCACTTCCCTGCCTCCATGCGTCTTGGGCTTCCTCGCCCTGGAAACGGCTCTGCAGAGGCTTGAGGTTGGCAGCCAGCTCCCTGCCGCTGCCCTGCCCTTGGGCGAGCGGTTGCCTCTCTTTTCCCTCTTCCTGGAGATCCTGACGGTTTTTCACCCTGGCCTGAGCAACTTCATGCCTTGGTACCTGGGCTGAGCTGAACTAGGAAGCCGGGAGAGTTGGGAGCGGTGAAGCATGGTTAAGGGGGCAGTTTTGAGCCCTACAACCATGGGTTCTAATTCCTGGCTGTGTGTCTTAAACTCCCTGAGCCTCCACTTACTCATCCGTCAGATGGGAACAAGTGAAGCATCTCGCTCACAGGGTCATTGTGAGGATTAAAGAAGACAAGCTGTGGGAGACCTTTCAGTGCCTCCCCCTGCTTCTGGGCCTCTTGGCCAGCCCACCTCAACCTCCTCCCCAGCCCAGCCCTCCACTGGCACTCAGCCCGAGGGGACGATCACTTCCTCCCAACATGCTCTGCTCTTTCCAGCCCCCATGCTGTTTCCTCTGCCTGGTGAACTCCTCCCCCTTCTCACCCCGCCAACCCCCACTCATACTTAAAGGAGGGCAGCAGTTCCAGAGCCTTCCTTTCCTCTCTCTCTGGCAGAGCAAGTCTCCCTCTGTCCTGCTCACCCACAGTCTCCACACTGGAGAGGTTTCCAGGCAGGATAACTGGGATCTGGGACTTGAAGACTGTCCTATGTCCAGATCACATGACTCTGCACGAGACGCTTCTGGCCCCTGAACCTCGTCTGGCCTCATCTGAGAAATGGGATCGAGAACCAAGTTCTCGTTCTGTGCTCTTGCACGTCCTGTGAGCCACAGAGGCGACCCTGGTGTGCAGGTGCAGCTGTGCGATAGTGAATTTCCTGGAAAAGAAAAGCAATTTGGGCCTAACCCTCAGGGCCTGAGCAGTGGGGTTATGGAAGTTCCAAAACTTATTTTTCCCTGTAATTATGACAAACTCCTGGAGCTCCGAGTGAATGGGCCCTGGCCTCAGTTCTCGCTTCTGCGCTTGTTGGGACACACCCCAGAATTAATTTAATTACTATCCTGGGCCTCCTTCCAGGTGGGCCCTGCCAGGGCACCTCCCTCTGGATTTCATTAAGTCTCTCGTCAACATCGCCCGCTCAGTGCCGCTGGCTTCCCTAGGAGTCAGCCCGCGGAGCCACAGCTGGGACGGGCGCCTGCCCCAGCCCCACATCATGAATTTTGTTTACCCTTTCCTTCACACAGATTCCTCCCCTAATAGCCCTGGAGCCAGGAGGCTCTCTGGCAGGGAAGTGGGAGGCTGGGGTCTGGGTGGAGGCGCGGAGGCAACTCCCCTGGCAGTGTGGGCAGTGGCAGGACAGTGCCCACTAGAAAGAAGCTAGGGTTTTAAGGAATAGAATGCAAATTCAGCTGGTGCCACGAAGGGAGGGAGCTAAATGGTTCTGGAAGCTCTGCTCACTCTTCTGTGTCAGCAGGAATCCGTGGCGGAACTTCTGAGCACAGACGTAGGCTGAGCCCTGATCGTGGTCTCACACGACTCCTCACCCCAGACACAGCCTGGTTATAACGTAGCCTCAGACATAAACTAAGCTCTGATCCTGGTCATGACCTGGGCGTTGACCCCAGTCACAGATCGAGCTCTGGTTCTGGCTCCAGAATGAGCCCTGATCCTAGTCACAGTCTAAGGCCCGAACTCGTTCCCAAACTAAGCCCTAGTTCTGTTCATAGACTTACCCCTCATCCCAGTCATGAACTGAGCCCTGACCCTAAGTTGTAGCCTGGGCCCTGACCCTGAAAACAGACTGAGCCCTGATCTTAGGTCCAGGCTGAGCCCTGATCCTGGTCATAACCTGGGCCTTGACTCTGGTCATAGACGGAACTGGGTTTCAGGTTGATGCCTCATCCTGGTCACAGAATGAGTCTTACCTCCGGCCATAGACTTAGGCCTGACCCTTGCCTTGGAAACAGCCCTGACCCTAACCACTGACTCATCCGTAATCCTGGTTCTCAGAATGAACTAAGCTCTGATCCTGACTGGATACTCAACCCTGGTCTTGCGCCTTGTCTGAGCCCAAACATTAACCCTACTGAATCCTAACCCAAGTTACGGACTGAGTCCTCAGTCCTGTCCCTGATCCCCTGACCCCTAGATGACCTGTGACCCTAGCTCCTAACTGAGCCCTGATCCTGGTCATAGACTGAGCCCTGACTCTGTTTCCAGACTGAGCTCTAATTCTGTTTCTAGACAGGGTGTGAACTCGATCCCTGGACGACTCCCAGTTCTGGTTTCAGACTGAGCCCTAGCTCCAGCCCCACGCTGAGCCCCAGCCCTGGATGCTGCCAGACCACACCAAGTTCCCAGATTCTACCTGCTCAAGACTACGCCTTCCAAAGTGCAAAGCTGCCCCTAGAAGGAACCAAGGCAGACCTTAGTGCTCACCTCTCAGTCAAGAAAGGATGTCCCTGAAGAATGGACCAGGAAAGCAGCTTTGAGAGGCGAGAGGCAGAGGAAGGCAGAGCCAACTACCTCCCAACAAGAAACTGAGCTGCGCAGGTGGCTCTCCTGGAGGAGTAGGAAGGGGGGAAGAGAAAATAAGGTGTTGGGGGCAGGGGATCGGACTGCTCCAGGCCTCCACTCTAATAAGGACAGGGGCCGGGAGTCTTTTAATGTATCCAACTGAGAATTTTCCACTCACCCATCCACCCATTCACTCGACAAACACTTACGGGGCACCCAGTGAGTCTGGGGTTCGTCCGTTCCACCATGCACTCAGGAAGCACATGTTATGTGCAGTAGAGCCCACGTTCTGTTTGGTGGGTGGCTCCAGGGTTGTAAACCACCCGCTGCCCTCCCGCTTACACCAGCGCTCCTACGGTGGGTCCCTGTGGCTTTGGGAAATGAGTCTGAGAGTCAGGGAGAGGTGGCAAGTCACCTTCCCTCTCCAGGTCCCCTTCCACCAGATGAGCAGCTGTGCGGGGTGAAAAAGATGACAGGAACACGCCTAAAGCAGTATTACACGTACAGTCAGAGCTTAATTAATGCTGCCCCTTCCTTGACTGCTGGGGTTCCTGGGAGGATGCAGTCACTAACATTACCCATAAAATTGTGAAATAATGGCGACAGAGGTTGCCCAGTGGAAGGCTGCAAGGCTGAGCCTCAGTCTCCCCACCTGCAAACATTAGGGTTAGACTTGACAGTCCCTCCATGCTGACCACCTTTGGATGCTGGTAGCTGGATTTCAGGGTGAAAGGCGATGGCAACCTTCAGGCCCCAGACACCCTACGTGTGGGTGTGGTTTCAGCGCTCTAGATGTTAATCTGCTGCCTGGCAGAGTCCAGGACCGTATAAACCCTGCCCAGCAAACCCTCCCCATGCTGGGGGCCCACAGACAGTATCGGCACAGCACAGCTGACCAGCCTGGAAGTCAGCAAGGTCATGCTGGCCTTGACCCACGTTCAGCAGATTTTGGGATAGCCTCGGGAAGTCACTACTCTCACCGGGCTCCGGGCCGCAGCTTCTCCATGCTCTCTTGGGCAGTGGAAGGAGCACAGCCGTCAGAGGGCTGACGGCCTCGCGGTGAATCCTGGCCCCTGCAAAGCAGCTGGGTGACCCCAGCTGACTGAGTCTCTCCTTATTGTTCTAGTCTTCTCACAGGGAAGCAGGTGGATGAGATGTCACTTTAGGACTGTGATTGACAAGTGGAGGGGATGGAGACCCCCGGCTCAGGCAGGGCAGAATACACAGCAGGCGCGCTATTAGCGCAGGCAGGCGTCACCACTACTGGGCTCAGACTTATACAGCGTGGTTCATGGGGGTGTGCGTGGGCGGCTGGAGGCAGAGGCAGGGGGGCGGGCTGACAGGTTTGGGATCCTGGGCCACTTTTCCCCCCAGTGCGCTGCTCTGTAAGAAGTTATATCTGAAGAAAGAGGGAGGAAGCTAAAAGTTATGATCGCCAAGTAGGCCAAGACCACTGGCTTAGCTGACTTTCCAGGGCCGAAATACCACGACTGACAAAGGACCTACTGCGTGCAGCCTCGGGGGGCGAGGAGAGCCCCCCCTGGACTTGGCTGCGCTCGGGCTGCTCTGGGGCCACGGCAGCGAAACGTCTCCCCACAGGGCCCACCTGGGATGGGACAACACTGGCGGCCGCTCCCTGAAATGCCTTCTCTGCCTCAGCCCCTGCTCCACGCTCCACCTGATGGGCAGACTGGAGGATCACCAGCCAGAAGGGCCTGCTTCTGCTCCCCACATCTCACAGATGGGGAAACAGGCACAGGGGCGGGAGGGGAGGCCGTGATGCGACTCGATGACGGAAGATCAGAACCTGGACTCACCGGCAGGGCTGGCAGCTCCCGAACCCTGCGCTGGGCCCTGACCCGCTCAACCCCTGATAGCTGGGCTGCCCCTGGACGGTCACCTCTGTCCCTGTATGCCGACCTCACATGTCACTCAGAGGCATCCAGGCTCAGGCGCTTGTTTGTTCTGAGTTTTGTTTTGTTTCGTTTTCTTGCAGATGTTCTGCTCTTAATCGTGGCCAACTCCAACTTGCCGTGGTTAAGCCAAAGCGGGAAGAGATCTGTGGCCGGTGTTTGACCCAGGAAATGGGGGGAGCAGCCATGAATGAGGAGGAAGGGAGACCAGGGTGGGTGGGGGTCAGGGGAACTCATGTTTCTTGAGCACTGACTGTGTGCCAGGCACTTGGCACTGTGCCCTCAGGTGGGTATGACTGTCCTCATTACATGGATGAGAAAAATGAGAAGTGCCTCGTTAGCTGTAGAGCCAAGACTGGCATTGAGGTGTGTGTGGCTCCCTGTCCAGTGCTTTTTGCAGGGCCTGTGAGCCCCTGTGGGCCTGGAGCCACTTCCTCCAGCCTAACGTGGTGGGCGGGGTGTGGAAACAGACCCCCAGTTCAGTCTAAGAAGGGAAATGAACACTCCATCCATTTTAGGGTGGTGGATCCTGTAGAACAACGCAGCTTAAACTTAGTATATCTGCAGTGGCTCAGAGTGCAGGGTGTGGACCTGAGGACACAGGTATCCCTATGATTGGACAACTATTTATAAGGCACCCACTATGTGCCTGGCCTCCTGCCAGGTGCTGGATGGATGAATGGTGAGCTGCAGCCTTTGAGGGTAGTTGGGTGCTTTGGAAATAGACAGTGAGGTGGGAGGCTAGGACACTCTAAGGGGTCTGAAATTCAGAGGGGCCTGGAACCCCTGAACCCTCCTCACAGGGCTGCAGATGTCAGTGAACCAGGGCCCCAGAATTACCCCTTTGGTCCCTTCTCCCATGATGCTACCCACGAGGACACCGTAGAGTTGCCTGCTATGTCACATTGCTCAGCACTGCCTGTCTCTCTCTCTTTAGGCACTGACACTTGGAAAAATGTCTCAGTGACCTATTGATGAATCACAACCACCCCAAAACCTAGTGGCTTCAAAGAGCAACCGCTTTTTTAGCTCTGCTCTCTGATCTGTGTTCAACTGGGCCCCTCCGCTGCCCTCACTTTTCTCTCTCAGGCAGCGGCAGACCCTTGGGGCCTCGTGGTGGAAGATGGGGTCCCTTAGGTTGGGGCAGTGGCTATTGGCCAAGCCACACATCTCCAGGAGGACAACCTGGGCTGCTCATTGGATGCAGCCTTCCCAGAGCAAGCCTTAGTGTGCAAGCATCTCCTAAACTTCTGAGGTCCCATGGGCCAAAGCAATTCACCCTCGTTATCTCTTGTCTTTTTGACGATAGCCATCCTAACAGGTGTGAGGTGATAGCTCATTGTGGTTTTGACTTGCACTTCCCTGATGATCAATGATGCTGAGCATCTTTTCATGTACCCGCTGGACATCTGTGTGTCTTCTTTGGAAAAATGTCTATTCAGATCTCATTTTAACGTAATTATCTCTCTCAAGGCCCTACCTCCAAACACAGTCAACATTCTGTGGTACTGGGGTTTAGGACTATAGCATATGAATTTGGGGGCACACTATGCCCCTTTTAAGCTTACAGTCTGACGAGTTTTAACACATGTATACACTCATGTAGTAAACGCCACAAAGATACAAAACACCCATCCCCCCCAAAGACATCACCCTCAGGTTCCTTTGCAGACAGCTCCCACCTCCCACCCCTTGGACCACTATCCATTCCATCTGCCTTTTCTAGAGTTTAAGATAAATGGGGAAAAAAATAAATAAATAAAAAATAAAAAATAAAAATAAATGGGATCATGTGGTGTGTACTATTTGGGGTCTGGCTTCTCCCCCTCAGCAGAATGATTTTGGGATTCACCTGTGTTATGCACATCAATGATCTGTTCCTCACTGCTCGGTAGTGATGCTTTGGGTAGGTGGACCACTGTGTGACCGCTCACCAGCTGAGGGATAACTGGATGGCTTCCAGATCGGGGTTATTAAGAATAAAGCATCTATTGAGACTTCCCTGCTGGTCCAGCGGGTAAGACTCCATGCTCCCAATGCAAGGGGCCCAGGTTTGACCCCTGGTCGGGGAACTAGATCCCGCACGCATGCCGCAAGTATAGATCCCGCAGGCCGCAACTAAGACCTGGCACAGCCAGAATAAATAAATTAAAAAAAAAAAAAAAGAACAAAGCCTCTAGAAACATTTGGGTCTAGGTCTTGTGTGGCCACATATTTTCATTTCTCTTGGGGAGCCCCACCTACGACAGGCTGAATTGCTAGACGGAACGGTAGCCAACGTTTAACTTTATACTATTCTCAGGGTGACTGTGTCGTTTCACGCTCCCACCAGCAGTGTTCGAATTCCAATCGCTCTGCCTCCTGGCCAGCACTTGAGGTGGTCAGTCTTTTCACTTTAGTTCCAAAAGTACTGGTACCTCGTTGGGGCTTAATTTGCATTTCCTGGATGACTAGTGATGTTCAGCACCTTTCCATGTGCTTGGCCATCATATATCTTTTGTTTTGTGCATTTTTTTTAACTGGGTTGACTTTTAAAAATTGTGGTAAGAGATATTTAACGTAAAATTTACAATTGTAACCATTTTTAGGTGTGCAACTCAGTGGCCTTAAGTACATTCACACGGTTGTGCAGCCATCACCACCATCAACTCCAGAACCTTTTCATCTTCCCAAACTGAAACTCTGTCCCCATTAAACACCAAGTCTCCCTCCCCCTCCCCCATCCCCAGGCACCCGCCATTCCGCTTTCTGTCTCTATGAATCTGACTGCTCTAGGGACCTCCTATAAGTGGAACCCTACAGTGTTTGTCCTTTTATGACCAGCTTATTTCACTGAGCACAATGTCCTCCAGGTTCATCCGTGTTGTAACAGGTGTCAGAACTTGCTTCCTTTTTAGGGCTGAATTCTACCCCATTGGATGTGTGACCACATTTTGTTTACCCAGCCATCTGTCAATGGACACGTTTTAGCTATTGCGAATAATGCTGTGATGAACATGAACGTATCTCTTAGAGTTTATGCTAATTGGGTAGTCATTTCATTATCGAGTTATAGAACCCTTAGTCTCTAATTAACATCCTAGTTATCAACTATCACCTTAGTTATCTATTAACTGCTTCAGTGTTTCAGCCAACACCTTAGTTATCAGCTACTATTTAGTTATTAGCCAACCCTAACTTTTAGCCAAGATCTTGAAGATGGGCTCACACCTTGATGGGAGTTAACTCCTGGCTTTTTAGCAAATGTTTTTATTACCAACTGACAGCGTTTGTTTCTTTTTTTTTAAGTTGAAGCATAGTTGACATACAATAACGTGTCAGTTTCAGGGGCACTACATAGCGATTCGACATTTATACATTGTAAATTGATCGCCAAGTTGAACGTTTGTGTCCAGCTAAAGCCCTTACTTTTCGAGCGAATGCTTTGCTTTTCAGCGGCCGTCCTCCTTTCCAGCGAACACTGCAGCCGGGGTGAGCCCCGGCTGAACTGGGAAAGGGGCACGAGGGGCTCAGAAAGGAAACGTGAGGACTTTGAAGGCAAAGCCTCCGTGTTGATGAGGGAGGTCCTCAGCATGTTTTTTTCCTCACGTGAACTATAAACCGGGGAGACGATGAACCCTGTCTTGTCCTCTGGACGCTGTCTGCGGGTACTGAGCCCCTCGAGGGGCCCGGCCCCTGTTCAGTACATATTTAATGACCCGAGGATCGGACCGTCCCTAGCTCTGCGGTGGAAGG
>RJWK010031986.1:0-23915 GCA_004363435.1 Platanista minor
TCATTTCGTTATTAAACACACTAAGCTAGCCCAGGGGTTCTCAGCCTCAGTGCTGCTGACATTCTGGGCCCAGTTGTTCTTTGTCATGGGGGCTGTCCTGTGCATTGTAAGATATTGTGCAACGTGTCTGACCTCTCGATGTTCTCTGCTCTGGACCAGAACATTCAAACTTTGATGTGGCTTCAAGACATGGGGCCCAGAGGCTTAAGGGCATCGTGACCCATCCAGGACTCAAGTAGATGTTTTCATAATCACAAAACACAAGCCAGAGTGTGAAGAACTATGATCCCCAAAATGACCGAGTCTGGATTACAATGCCGTAAGTTATGATAAGAACCACCCTTTGATTCTTGGTCTGGCTACTTTGGGGTAGGGGAGGTACTGCGATTCCAGTTCACGAGGAAAGATGCCTTAGCTGCCTTTATTCCTTCTCCCCAGGGTGATGATTTTCTAGAGAGGACCTGTCAGGTAACAGGACCTCCTGGTTATTTAATGATGTCATGAAACTTCCCCCCAAAATCTCAAAACCAGAACAAAGTCACTGAAACATGAAAAACAAGTGTCTACAATAGGAAAGGTGGCGGGCGTGATGTCAAAGGCCAGCGAGGAGATTTCTAACCCAGAAATTAGGAGGAGCCAGGGATTGCTCGTTACTGGGAGGATGTACACTTCAGGCTTGCCCTGCCCCCGATACTTGCGCCGTGATTCAGGTGTGGTCACAGCTGGGCTGGGCAGCAGTGCAGGCTCCAGAATTTCTCCCCAGGAGAGGCTTGGGGATATAATCTGGCTGAAGGAAAAGGCTAAGTCTGCACATCAAGTTGAGAAACTCCTGCTTAGATGGCATGTTTCAGATCAATAAAGGGAGCAAGAGGCTTTTGGCCACATTTCTAAAAGATGAAGAAAATCAACTCTAAATCAAATAGTGTTATTTTCACATTCTCATTTTTTTTCAAGGGGGTGGCCTGGAGGTTGCCGATGGAAAGAAAAGCAGAGCCTGATGTGCATGTCCCCAAGGCCTTCTTGGCTGCACAACTGCAGGTAGCCGGCCACTTCCCTCCTGCAGTCGGGAAAAGGCTTCCCCAAGATGGCCGTCTTTGTGTCTCTCAGCCTGCCCCCCTTTGCGAGGACACGATGTGAAGTGATGTCCCTTGCTTCCTGTATTTTCTGCTTTTTCTCTGACTCTGCGAAAGTAGCCTGGGTTGGTATCCAAGTCCTATCATTTGATAGCCGTGGGTGACCTTCAACAAGTCACTTTTCCTCTCTAAGCCTCAGATTCTTCATCCATAAAATGGGGAGCAGGATAATCCCTACCTCGTAGGGCACTGTGCAGATTAAATAAGGTAATGCTGGGAAAGCAGTAGCCACAGTGCCTGGCATATTTAAAATGTTCTCATTGCACAGTTATTATTAGGAGTGGAAGTTGTAGTCGTAGTAATCGGTGTCCATGTATGTGATCTCGTCGGCCCAGTGGCCTGCAGGAGAGGCCAGGGTCTTGGGGAGTCTTTAATTTGCCTAGAGGTACTAATGAATTGCCATCTTTGCTGGAAAAAAAAAAAGACTGTTGAGCTTAGTTGTTCTCTGGGCAAGTTCATAAATAAATGCCCATTTGAGATTTGGGGCAAACACACTCTTTTAATCATTGAAGAATGCAAATAAATTATTTCCCCCAAAGACCACTGTAATAGTCAGGACAACCTAGGCTTACGCTGCTGCAACAAACAGCCCCAAAATTTCAGGGGCATAATATGTAAAAGTTGATTTCTTGTTCATTGCAAGCCCATCTTAGGTCAGCAGCAGTGGGGACTCTGCTCTACATTATCACTTAGGGTCCCTGGCCTCACTCGCTGGAAGTTTGCTGATTGCCATGACAGGAGAAGGAAGAGAGTGGAGAACTGCACAGGGCTTGTCACTGCCCCAGCCTGGAAGTGACACATATCACTTCTATTTGTATCTCATGGGCCAGAACAGGTCTTACAGGCTGGGGAGGGCGGGCTCCCATCTCCCCAGCAAGGTCGGGGGATGGGATGCCAGTGAGCACAGCTGGCCTCCACCACTCCCAGAAACCACAGGCAGGGCCAGAGGCCCTTTGGCCAGTGAGGTGTGTTGAGAGTAGGAGTCCACAAACATTTTCTAAAGGGCCAGAGAGTAAATATTTTAAGCTTTGTGGCCATCGAGTCTTTGTCCCAACTGCTCACCTTTGGAAAACAGCCATAGACAATGTGTCAACAAATGGATGTGGCTGTGTTCCAATAAAACTTTCTTTACAAAAACAGGTGGGCCATAGTTTGCTCAGCCTGGTTTAGGGTGAGATCATCCCTTAGAAAGCCCCAGTTGAGTTTTTAATAAAAACATAACATTCCAAGTGAAGCTTCTCATTTTTCAGAGGGGTAGGGCTCCTACGAGGAGTTACACAAAGTGAGGGGTGTGTGAACGTGTCAGAAATGACCACAGGCAGGATTTCATTAACCTGGATGTCGAGATGTCAAGTTTCTACCCTTGACCCACAGATTCTTAAAGGACCTCGGCTGTTCCTACGACTTTTTCAAGAGAAGGAAACTCTCTCACTGTTCTGGAACTGTTAGTTTCTTATTTGAAGTGGCAAAACATGACATTTTAAAGCAGAGGAGAAAAGACAGCAGCTGCAGTGTCTTCTTTATTTTTAAATTTATTTTATGAAGTATGGTTGATTTACAATGTTGTGTTAATTTCTGCTGTACAATGAAGTGATTCAGTTAAACATATATACACAGTCTTTTTCATGTTCTTTTTCCATTATGATTTATCACAGGATATTGAATATAGTTCCCTGTGATACACAGTAGGACCTTGTTGTTGATCCATTTCCTATATAATCGTTTGCATCTGCTAATCCCAAACTCCCAGTCCTTCCCTCTCCCACCCCCTCCCCCTTGGCAACCACAAGTCTGTTCTCTGTGTCTGTGAGTCTTTTTCTGTTTTATAGATAGGTTCATTTGTGCCATATTTTAGATTCCACATATAAGTGATATCATATGGTATTTGTCTTTCTCTTTCTGACTTACTTCACTTAGTACGTTCGTCTCTAGATCCATCCATGTTGCTGCAAATGGAATTATTTTGTTCTTTTTTATGGCTGAGTAGTATTCCATTTTGTATATACACCATACCTTCTTTATCCATTCATCTGTTGTTGGACATTTAAGTTGTTTCCATTTAGGGTGTCTTGGCTATTGTAAATCGTGCTGCTATGAACATAGGGGTGCATGCATGCTTTTGAATTCTAGTTTTGTCCAGATATACACTCAGGAGTGGGATTGCTGGATCATATGGCAATTTTATTTTTAGCTTCTTGCAGTGCTTTTTTTTTTTTTTTTTTTTTTCAGTTGTTAAGCAGTTTAAATTTTATTGACCTCCTGGTTTTTTTAAAAAAGTTAAATTTAAGGTCACATCTCTAAGTTTGAGGTCACATCTCTAAGTTTGATGAACAATATACAGATGGTGCAGAGCATGACTACAAAGAGATACAAATTAGTCCAGGCTGAAAAAGATTTACTAGAGTACAGAATCATTTTCATAAATACATATAAAATTCTTGTGAAGATAGAAGAGGACTGACTCTTCAGGTTTTCTGAGACACTTTTCAAAGTGATTCAAGGCGCAAAATGTGCACTATTGTGAATACGTACATGCGCCTCTAATACAGCTCATCAAAGAGTTGGCTTCATGACTTACAAAACTAAGTGTACTGAAATGAGATTCTGCTTCTTAGCCGAAAAACCACAGGACCTATAAACATCATGTAGATAATTATTCCAAAATATGGAGATACAAATACAAGCACTTCATTTGAAAAAGCAAACATGAAAGGTAGGTGTAAATTCAAAGTGTTTAAACACCTCCATTTTGCATAATTCAATTAAGAACCTATACAAGTTTGTTCCCAGAAGCTAATGCATCAATCACTAGTCTCCACTAAGGAAAATGAATTCTAAAAATTAACACGGTTTTCAATAATTCAAATTTCACTATTTATATAAAAACGTAGAGAGACCAATAATATCCAATAGCTTCAAAAGATAAGCTAAAGACATTTTGCTGTAATCAAGTTGCCGATGTTTGTCCAGGTCTGTTTAATATGTACACAAGGAAAATACACTCACTCTATAATCTCTTATAAAACAGCAAGTAAGGAGTAGACGTAGGAGATACAGAAGGGGAAAGAGAATTCAGAAAGCCCTTCTCTTCAGTAACTTTCACTTCAGAATCATAAAAAAGCAACCACCTCCCCTCATACTCCCTTCAGCTTTGCACTACATATGAAATTTTGTTTTCAAACCCACTCACGTTAATGCCTGTTTGGTCACCGGATTCCTTGTTTCTATCAGATTCATGGGTCCCATTCGTATTGTTAGTCTCAGAGTTTCTATTTTCACCAAATGCTGTACTGGCAACTTTATCAGGATTAGATGCTTTGTTGTATAACTCACAATCTGCTTTGCTCTTTTGTCCTCCAAGAAATCCAATAGCGTCTACATTTTTTTTGTTCACAACTTTACTTGGCTGGGTATTTCCACTGACTTTAATCAACACTTCTTCATCATCATAATTTTCGACCACACCCCTTGCTTCCTCCTCATTCGATGGTTCTGGCTCACCTATTTCACACGTTTGGTCGACGACAGAATTTTCCTAAACCGTTAAGGTCAGTGACTTTAACAGAAGCAGTATAATGCCCACTACTAATTGTAATGCCACTATGCATCGCAACTACAAATAATCCATAGCTGTCATTGGTTGGCTTTGTGCTCCATTCTTCTAGTGACAGTTTAAGAGGTGTCAGTAAAGGAGTGTTGATCTTGGAAAGTCCACCACCGTAACAGTCAAACTCCAAACCACTAGCAGCAAGGCACTTCAAATGAACAGTTATAACTTCAGGCATTGTGTCAAACAAAAGATGTTGTTCAGCTTCAGTATAATGATGGCAATTTTCACAGAAATATTTATCTTCTCCAACAATCCTCTCCACTGAAGCAAACTGTGAAATTGCCCATCTCAGGGTCTTCATTTCTGTTTCTGGCTCTGGAGAAATTTCAGAACTCTCCTCTACTTTGGAAAGCTCATCTTCTTGCACTGGTACACAGATGTCTTGAAAATTTTCCCTTCTTTCTGTTAAACTTTCACATTCTAAGCAATGAGTCCTTAACACCAGCTGACCTTGAAATAATTTATCCACTAACTCAAAACCAATTTGCTCTGCACCTTTGTTTATGGGCTTAACTTCATTTACAGTCATAACGTTATTATTCCCTGGAGATTCAAGTCTACAACCATTAGCTGTATTATCATTTTCACACGTCCCCAAGTCCTCTTCAAGATCATATTCATTTTCTTTAGATTGTCCTTTGGATTCTTGGTTTGTTGTTATTGTACCCAAACTACAGAATTTAGAAATAATGCTGGGTTACTTAGCTGCAGACTTTAACCAGTTTATTTTAACTCTTGATTTCTTTTGTGAGGGTCTTGCACTCTCATTTTCATTTTATTTTATTTTTTTTTTTTTTTGCGGTACACGGGCCTCTCACTGTTGTGGCCTCTCCCGTTGCGGAGCACAGGCTCCGGACGCGCAGGCCCAGCAGCCATGGCTCACGGGCCCAACCGCTCCGCGGCATGTGGGATCGTCCCGGACCGGGACACAAAGCCGTGTCCCCTGCATCGGCAGGCGGACTCTCAGCCACTGCGCCACCAGGGAAGCCCATCATTTTCAGAAATGTACTTGGAGATTATTTTAGGAGGAACATCTAATGAGTCAACTGTAGCTTTTCTTTTTGATGTGGCTTGTCTCTGGTTCTCTTCCAAACATTGGTGCTCTTTAAAGACTTTAACTTTTTTCTTCATGTTACCAAATTCAGTGTCACTTTTCCTTTTCACTTTTGGCAATTTTTCTTTATAGTCGTCAGAATGCTTCATAGTGTCCATCTCCATGCTGTTATTACAGCTCCTTTCCTCTTTCTGATGTTTTTCTTCTACCTTAGTAGGTAATTCTTCCACATTTTTTACTTCTTTTTTTGGGACTTGGCATGTTCTTGACTGTTTCCCAACATGCGCTGTAATACTCCCTGTGCATCATGCTGTAGGTATCCTTCATACATAGGGTTGAGTTCGCTGAGTGTGTTAAGGAGTCACTTTGGCTGAGTAGCAAGTTCATCAGTACATTTCTCTGGATTTAAGAGAAAACTAGCCTGAAGCTGTTCAACTGAAATGATCAAGGACTGTAAGCTGCATATTAATCCATAACTTGCCAAAGAATCTTCTTTGCAATTTCCCTTATCTTTTTGACTGGCTTCACCTTTTAGGGCTTCTTTCTTCCTTGAAATAATATTAAATATGTGCTTCACTCCAGATTTAAAACCAGAACAAAAATATAATACGTGAAGTATACTATTCAGATAACAAGTATTGCCGAGGTTATTCAGTCCCACAGAGGGTAACAAGTTTTCTGTCTTCTCGAAGTCGATAGGTGAGGACTGCTGCAGGAACAGCTTGATCGCCCCGCTCGCCGGTGCCCGGACCGCTGGGACCTTCCTCACTCCACCGCCCACGGGACTTGGCGCGCTTTCCGCAGTGCCTTCTCAAGCGTAATTGATTTCACTTATGACCTACGTAGCGCTTCTTTTCAAATATTTCAAGTGTTCTAAAAATGCCTTTGGAAGTTTCTTAAAGGAGAAGCTGAACTTAGAAGTTGCTTCCTCCCCTCCTGTAATGTTCCCTCCGGCCTTCTGACTTCTGCCCGAAACCAGAGTAATAGAAGAGATTAACAAGAGGAAAAGGAAGTGTATTAAGATGTATACCGCCTGTGTACACGGGAGATACCAAGGAAAACGAGGAAACCCCCAGGGATGGCCCAAGCCACCACCTTCTAAAGCATCTTCACCTACAGACAAAGGAAGATGCCACTGGGGAGAGGCAGGCCGGTTACAGGAGGTGATGGGCAAAGTGTCGTACAAGGGCAGGTCGTTCTGCAGGTTTAAGTCGGGCCTGCTCCATTGACAAGAGTTTCTTGTAATTTATTTATTATTTATTTAAGTTGATAACTTTTATTATTATCAATACTATACATAGCTTCTCCCAATATTTCATGAATGGATTTATTCATTTATTTATTTAAATTTCTATTGCAACACAGTTGATTTACAATATTGGGTTAGTTTCAGGCGTACAGCAAAGTGCATCAGCCTCTCTTCCAGGTAAAGAGAGAAGCACCCTTGTAAATGGAGATTTCCTTTATGCATGTGAATTTTCCTTGCACAAGGATAACCTCTACTCTGTTTTCAGAGCTGTTCCTCTATCTGTAGTTTCTCAAAAATAACCAGCTCAAAATAATCCTCTGCCAAAGAGATGCCTTCAGGGGTGGCATCTTGTGCTACCCTCCCCCGCTTCTTCCCTAAATACCCAGGGAGCACCCCAGTGAGCCGAGCCCTGTGCTAGATGAGGGGACATGGGACAGTGAGACAGGCAAGGTCCGTGTTTCCACCATTCAGACAATAGACACGTAAGCACGACTCCTTAGGCGTCAGTGAGGGAACCAAAAAGCAGACTGAGCAAGGGTGGGGTTGAGTCTTTAAGGAGAGTGGCACTTGGGTCTAAGTGGAGGCTATGGGTTGCTTCAGTTTCAGAAAGGCAGCCATTCTGGTCATGTTAAGCAGAACAGGATTTAATGCGGGGAATTAGGTGCTTTCAGAACCCTTTGAAGGCCCAGGCCACCCAGATGGCCTGCCAGGAGCTGCACCTTCTGCCACTGTCAAGAAAGTGGGGACCCAGCAGCCAGTGAGGGGAGCCTGTCTAAGGAAGTTGTCGGAGGCTGGATCCAGGGATCGGGAAGCTCCTGGAAGTGCCCCTGGAGGCCCACAAAGCTGGGTCTGGCCACTGCTCCCACAGAGAAGCCTTGGTGGCTGGGCAGGACTCCCCCTCCAGTCCCCGTGCTGCCATCACCGTGCTGCAGGACAAGTCCAGTCCCCCCTCTCCCCCTCCGCATCTCCTGCAAGTGCACGGAATCCCAGCCCTGGGGGTTGGGAAAGGTCGTGGTTGGCTTCCCACTGCAGCGCTCCTAGGGCTGTTGTGAGGAAGCACCACACACTGGGTGGCTTGAACAATAGATAGGTGTTGTCTCACAACACCAGGGGCTGGACGTCTGAGACCAAGGTGTCAGCGGGGTTGGGTCTTCCTGAGGGCTGTGAGGGAGGATGTGTTCCTGGCTCATCACCCCCCCGCCCCCCGCCCAGCTTCCAGGGGTTTGCTGGCATCACATCTTCTCCGCCTTCCTCTTCACATCATGTTGTCCCTTGGGTCCCTGTCCCTGTGTCCAAATCTCCCTCTTTATAAGGCTGCTTGTCATATTGGACTAAGACCCACCTTAATGACTTCAACCTAACTGACTACATCTGTAAGGATATTTATTCCCCAACAAAGTCACATTCTGAGGTTCTCGGGGGTCAGGACTTCCACATATGACTTTGGGGGACACGGTTGTGCCCCCAGCACTCAGCTTCTGTAGGAAGAGGGCCTCAAAGTCCGACGGACTGGAGATAGGGAAGGTCTACACTCTACCACAGGCCAAGGGGCAGCTGTTGGGGGGCAGATTCATCTCAGAGGGAATCACTGGGGCCAAAGGTCTAATGCAGGAGTGAGTGTTATTTGAGGAACCTATACAAGTTTGTTATTTGTAGGTTCTTGTATAGGTTCCTCAAATAACACTCAAATAACCTATACAAAGCCCCAAGAAAGGAAACCTTGGGGCTACAGGGGTTGAGTTAGGGGGTGGCGTGGAATGGGGTTGGCCGGGTCACAGGGCTTTGAGGCTGCTTGAAGCTGTTGACTTTCACGCTATGCGTGGTGAGAGGCTACTGGGAGTTTCTAAGCAGCAAATGACATGATGGATGTGCATCTTGGGGACACACTCTGGCTGCTGAGTGGGGCAGTGGCATACGGGGCCATGTGCAGGAGTGGAAGGATGGTTTGAGGGGCTGCTGCCATTGTCCTGGAGAGAGACTATGGCAGCTTGGACCAGGGGGAGTGGTGGCCAGAGAGAGGGGATGGATTTAGAATAAGTTTTGTTGACAGCTGCCCAGATATGCAGAGCATTAGCTTACAGCCCACAAGGATGTGGGTTAGAGAACGTGGATGTGGCAGGTGGCACCTGCAGGTGTCATAAAGCTTTCTAGTGGGCGTTTGTTTCCTGGGATGACATCCACAGCTCAGGGTTTCTAGTGACCACATTTTCTTAACACCAGATCAGTACACTGAGCTGGCCAGGAGAAAGGACACTTAGAGGGTGGTGGCGGTGTGTGGATTTTCTGGAGCTGGACCGTAAGTGCTGTCATCCCGGGATGCCAGACCAGGAGACCACAGCTGCCGCTGCCTCCCTCCTAGAGCCTCCCTGACATGCGAGGCCCCGTGCGCTATGGCTGGGACCCTGGCTTGTTTGGGGGATGTGGATTCCCAATCCCCAAGGACTGTGATTGTGTTTGTTACCTTTCACGGCAAAAGAGACTTTGCAGACGTGAATAAGTTAAAGATGTTGAGATGGGGAGACAGTTCTGGATTATTTGTCTGGGCCCGATGTGATCACAAGGGTCCTTATAACAGTGAGGCAGCCAGGTAAGAATTAGCAAAAGGTGATGGGGCAATGGAAGCAAAGAGACAGAGCTTGCTGCTGACTTTGGAGTTGGAGGGAGGGGCTAGAAGTGCAGTAGCCTTTAGAAGCTGAAGAAGGCAGAGAGGACTCACCCCAAAAGCCTCAAGAAGAAACCATCTCTTGCCAGCACCTTGGCTTTAGCCCAGTGAAATGAATTTTTGAGCTTCTGACCTCCATAACGATAAGTTAATTTGGCTTGTTTTAAGCCACTACATTTGTAGTCGCTTCGTTACAGCCGCATTAGGAAACTAACCAAGGTGGAGAGAAGAAAGATCAAATAACTAAATCCCACCAAGAAATACCAAAATGAATCTAAGGGATATTTCAGGGGCCCACATGTCTCTTACAAGTACGAGTTACATTGGCCGATGAGAAGAGTTTGGCAAGGGGGTCGGGGGCACTGAAGTCCGCTGCAGGCTCCCCAACCAGAGACAGAGTCAGAGAAGCACCAGTGACGCGGCTGCTTGATTTGTTGTGACGTTTTCTCTGGACAAACAGATATAAGTATGGAAGCAGTGGCAGGTGGTAGACTAGCCACCGTCAAATCATGCACCCGAGTTCAGTTTTCTTTGGCTTGGGCTTCCCTGGTGACGCAGTGGTTGAGGGTCCGCCTGCCGGTGCAGGGGACGCGGGTTCGCGCCCCGGTCCGGGAAGATCCCACATGCCGCGGAGCGGCTGGGCCCGTGAGCCGTGGCCGCTGAGCCTGCGCGTCCGGAGCCTGTGCTCCGCAACGGGAGGGGCCACAGAGGTGAGAGGCCCGCGTACCGCAAAAAAAAAAAAAAAAAAAATTTCCTTTGGCTTTGCAAACTGTCTTCCTGCTCCTTGTGAGAAAGCTCACTCCAGCTGCACTCAGCAGCAAATACCCACCAGGCCCTCAGGGGGCTGTGATGTCGGCCAAACTCCAACCCGTGTTCTTTGTGTGCATGTTGATGGAGACCCAGGAAAGTAAGGGGAAGGCCAAAGGTGATGGAAAAAGTTCTCACACCACAGCAGGAGAAAACCTCAGCTTGGACCTGATCCCTCTCTTGGACCCATTCCTCAGGACAGAATAACACTGCGAATATTTGAGTTTAACCATCACCAAGAACGCCTCGCTGTGGCTGGAACGATGTAATGAAGATTTTGCAATTTATGTAGTGATCTGTTTGGTTTTAGAAAAGGATGTTCCTCAAACATATTAAAAAAAAACCCAACATGGAGTTTGGGATTTGCAGATGCAAACTATTATATATTTTATAGATAAACAACAAGGTCCTACTGTAGAGCACAGGGAACTATATTCAATATCTTGTGATAAACCATAATGGAAAAGAATATGAAAAAAGAGTGTATGTATATGCATAGGTGAATCACTTTGCTGTACAGCAGAAATTAACACAGCATTGTAAATCAATTATACTTCAATAAAAATAAATTTTACCCCCCCCCCGACTTATTTAGCATATTGACAAGACCTCACTGACTGTGGGAGATGGGGTCCCCTCGGTGGTCCATGGACCTGGCTCCGGGGGAAGCTTCTAGGCACCGGTTTAGGCCCTATGCAAATGCTGTGGATTAGTGTGATTGTGGCCATAAAACACACAGCTCCAGCCAGCTACCAAAGTATTTCGAGAGCTGCCAGTTCCCTTAATGCCACCGGAGTCTAAATAACATGCGTTGGAATAGGCGTTCAGGCAGACTTGAATTTCATTTGGAAAGAATCTGGAGCAATATGGTTTTCTTGGGGGATTAGTTGCTGCTGAGAAATTTCAAAGCCAGAATCCTGCCTTATACTCACCCAGAAAGTCCCCAGGGAGGGGGGATCCCACAGGAAAGTGCCATTGCCCACGGTTGACTTCACCCCAGAAATGTTGGGGTTACATCAGGAGCTGTCAGTCACTGGGCTTCCTGGGCTGTCACCATAAGTACCACGTAAAACGCCGTGGCCCAAACGCCTTCGACCTCTGGGCCGGCGAGACAGTTTGCAGAGCCTCTCAGGACACGGCTGCCTTCAGTAGCCGTCGAGGCTGCCGTCTCACCCCGGACCTTTGAGTTCTCTATTCTCTGCTCTTCGGGACCCTAGGCAGCTTCTCCTGCCCTGGGATTGTGACTATAAATGGAAACGGAGGCCGTCAGTTCTGTGCTTAATGCCCGCGGGTCCCTGAGACCCCCATGCGTGACTTTCTCCAAGACCCACTGCTTCATTCTCAGCCTGAAACCACCCATTCAAGGAGGTCTCCCTGACCCTCCAGTGATGCCAATGCCCCTCTGTTCACTCACATGACATCCTACCATGTGAGTGTCTTGTTGCTGCTGTTACCAATGACTGCAAATTTAGTGGCTTAAAATAACACCCGCTTACTACCTCCCAGTTCTGCAGGTAGAAGTCCCTCACCGTGACTAAGCTGGTCCTCTGCTTGGGGCCTCACAAGTCCAAAATCAAGGTACTGGAAGGGCTGTATTCCCTTTTGGAAACTGTATCCGTTTCCTAGCGATGCTGTGACAAAGCACCACAAACTAGGTGGCTTAAAACAACAGAAATTTATGCTCTTACCGTTTCAGAGGCCAGAGTCTGAGATCAAAGTGTCAGCAGGGTGATGCCCCCTCTCGGGGAGACTCCTTCCTCGACTCCTCTGGCTACTAGTGGCTCCAGGCATCCCTTGGCCTGTGGCTACATCACTCCAGTCTCTGCATCACTCCAGTCTCTGCCTCCATCTGTGTCTTCCATCTCTTATAAGTATACTTGGTGCTGGATTTGGGACCCACCCTAAATCTAGGGTGATCTCATTTTGATATCCTGAACTTAATCACATCTGCAAAGCTCCCTTTTCCAAATAAGGTCACATTTACAAAGTCTGAGGGTTAAGATGTAGAGATAGCTTTGGGGTCCACCGTTCGCTCCAGCCACTCCGACTGCCTGGCTCGTGGCAGGTATGGTTAACATCTCCACCCCATTTCACACGACAACTCAGAGCATCCCAGGTATCTTATTAGGTTTTACTAGCAAACTTCTCAGCCTCATTTTAATATGAGTCATGCCTGAAAGGCCTCCAAGGGACGAAGGGTCGCATCTTCAGAAACATGGCGTGGAACTGTGTACTGTTAATTGGAAAACAGCTCAGGTACCAGGTGCAAAACCAGGTTCATTATCACTCACCAGGTTAACTCAGGTAGCACCTGCTAAGATGTGTGCTTTGAATTGGTTTGCATTTGGGGTTTGAGCTCAATTGCTTCTTCATCTCAGGCGATCAATACATTGCTTGTTCAAAAGAAATACTTGCGGGCTTCCCTGGTGGCACAGCGACTGAGAGTCTGCCTGCCGATGCAGGGGACATGGGTTCGTGCCCCGGTCTGGGCAGATCCCACATGTCGCGGAGCGGCTGGGCCGGTGAGCCATGGCCGCTGAGCCTGCGCGTCCGGAGCCTGTGCTCTGCAACGGGAGAGGCCACAACAGTGTAGAGGCCCGCGTACTGCAAAAAAAAAAACAAAAAAAAAGAAAAGAAAAGAAATACTTGCAAGCCTGGAAGTCTGAGAATGAGGAGGGAAACATTTTCTCCACGTGAACTATTTCTATTTTATTTTGATAAGCCCTGCACGATAAACCCCCGAAGACCTTGGACCTTAGCGTTTACTCATTTCTAATCACAATCTTAAAAAACAGCCCGTCTTTAGTGCAAATAAGAAGCAGGTTACAAGTTGTGGTCTGTACCTGGCTCTCCTCCCCGGGGCTCAGGGTGGCCTCATGGGGAGAGGCAAAAGTGCGACCAGGGAGGGCTCCCATTTCCAGCTAGCTGAATCCTCCATCCAAGTGTTCTTTCCTGTTAGTAAACAGAGATCATGACCTAATCCTGAGGCTGCTGGGAAGCACATTGCCACAGCTCTGGACGCCAGTCACCACTGGCCACAGACACAGATGGGGACTCTGCCACCTGCGGGGCCACCCCAGAAAGACTTCCTGCTGAGACTCCCAGGTCGGGATGCCATCCAGGGGTGAGGAGAGGAATGCACAGTCCGGAGGGGTCGCTACCGTGTCTCTCTCCATCACATCCCGTCCGCACCCAGTGAGACCCTGCTCTCCTCTCCATGCCCCTGCACCCCATCTTTGTACCGCCTTCCTCTCTTTCCTCCTCCCAGCTAGCCACTCCTCAGCCAGCTCCAGCCAGCAGCCAGAGCGAGCCTGCTAGAAAGAAAACCCGTGCTTCCTTTGCACAAAGCAGTGGCTCCCATGCCATTCATGGAGGCCACCAGGCCCTCCGTGGACCCCCCTCCCCTCCTTGCTGCTGGCCCGTTCGCCCAGCTCCAGCCGCGCTGCTCCTTCCGCCTGTTGGGACCGCTGTCGCCGGACAACCTCGTGTCTCCTCTGCACTTCCTTTAGCGCTTTGCCACCTTCCCCTGAGGCTGCCCCTAATCGCAGTTGTAGCCCCTACCCCAGGCCCTTCTCCCCAGCTTTCTTTATCCCGTAACTCAACACCACGTGATAAGGTTTCCTAACAGTTGCCTCTCTGACCCCCATCGAGTGGAAGCACTCAGGGAAGAGCGAATTTGGGGCTTTGCTTCTTGTGCTGCTGCTACTCCCCCAGTGCCCTCAACCCACCCTGGGGCTCAGTGAGTGCTCGGTCATATGGGCTGAATGAATGAACGTGAGCCTGCAGGAGTGAATGCAGAGTGGCATTGGCCAGTGTCCTGTCAACCCATCTGTTCAGAAATGGCCTTGTCTGTTCTCTCTGAAATGAGTCATCAGCTTTGGGGCTCACGATTCTTCCTGCCTCCATGCTCACAGACTTTTTTTTTTAATGATGAAAGGCTGGATGGTGTGAAATCACTGTGGGATATGTGTGCTTCTATAGCCCTGCGTGTGGCACTGACCATGTACTTTTCCATGCACTGGTTGAAGGAGGCGGTAGATTTCCACCAAGAAAGAGGGAGAAGTGGATGGCAAAGTCGAGAGTGGGATTTTATTGGGGAAATCCAGGGATGGCCAGTAGACAAAGCCATCTTCAGGCCTGGTGCTAACACTGGAGTCCTCCAGCAGGTGCAGAGCCTTAATTTAGAAGCTCCAGAACAGAATGTTTATAATCTGTTTTCTGAGATTACACATTTTCAATTGACCCTGCCCCCAAATTGATTCCTGAGAAGAGCGGCATTATCTATGGTGTGGCTTGAATAGCAATAGCCCTGCTCAGTTGAATTATCTGGAGAGCAGCTATCCATGCTCACCTTTCTTTTAAAAAGGTGCTTCTAACAAACTGGCCACCTGACTTGTTAAGCAAGCCGGCTGAGGGAAAAAGGTAAGAGCTTTCATTCAACATGCCCACACGTGCTGTTCTTATAGAGCTGCCACTCTTTTGTTCTTTTTTCTCCCCATTTCTCTCCTTAAGAGAGCTGTTTGCCCAGCACAAAGATTTGCAGGAAGGAGAACGGTCTAGATTTATCTGTGGGTCTACTGACCTTCTACAGCCCCTGTGGAGGGGCTCAGTTTGCACTGGATGGCACATTGCCTTAGGACATTGACAGTGTGTGGCCATATGTCAATTGTTTATGGTTCAAAACAACCACAGAGTGTATTATAGTGAACGACAAAGTTACAGACTCCAAAGCCGAAGACCCAAGTTCACATTCGATCACCTGCTGACTGGCTACATAAGCTTGGGAAAGTTCCTTAGCTTCTCTGATCCTCCATTTCCTCATCTGTAAAATGGGTCAGTTCATAGCCAACTCATGGAGCCACGACGGGAACTAACGGCAAGAATTTATTTAAAACACGCAGCACTGTCCTGGAATGAAGGAAGCCTTCAGTGAATGCTGGCTACTGCTGGTCGAGTTTCTGGCCATGTCTTAGCTTGGAAGCTGCAGGAGCTGTGGGGTCAGTGCTTCTACTGCTGGAGGTCCAGTGAAAGCCAGAAGCAGAATTAGCACAGGGCCACGCCCAGAGCTCAGAGCTCTGGGACCCTCCACTTCTTGGATGCCTGTTCTATGTACAGCTAGCCTTGCTCTACAGCCTAAAGTACAGCCATGTTTTATGTCTCTGTTCCCTGTGTTTGTTACTTATTATTAGTCATGAGCTTGTTCAGGATGATTCCATGGCCAGGGCTGCTTCCCCCCATCCTCTGCAGGCAGCTCTGTGCCCGGCTCCCTGACTCACACGGTCAGTTGGTGGTGGTGGACAGGAGGTCCTGGTAGGGCCGGCCTTTCCTTCTACAGACGGTGGCCTCCCTACTCGTGGACACCCCACTTTCAGCTCTAACTTCTCTGTGTAGGCCTAGAACAGGATCTGGCCTTGCAGGCAGGACTGGACACACAATGAGCAGGGCCCTAAGCAAAAGGAAAAAGGGGCTCCACGTTAAAAAACAGCTCAGCATTTCAAGATGGTGACTGCAGAGCATTGGAACAGGAGTGGGCCCCCCTGGGGGCAGGGTCCTGTGGCCATGATGCCAGCACTGTTTGGAGGCAAGAAATGTGTCTTAGGCTGAACTGCATAAAAAATGTGATTCAATGCACATAGATGCCTACATGCCCCAGAGTACTGATGCTCACACCAGGGTGGCGAGTGAGCCTTGGGCCTACAGTTGCTGGCTGAGTTGAGCTCTCATCTAATTTGGTGCCAATCAGTCGAGCACACAATACAACCTCTAGGAAAACCCATCTAAGGGATTCTGATTTGATTTGTCAGGGCAGGCTCTGGACGTTGTTTTTTGTTTTTTTTTTTTAAAGATTTGTTTGATGCGGACCTTTTTTTTTTTTTAAAGTCTTTACTGAATTTGTTACAATATTGCTTCTGCTTTCTGTTTTGGTTTTTTGGCTGCGAGGCATGAGGGATCTTAGCTCCCGGACCAGGGATCGAACCGCACCCCCTGCACTGGAAGGCGAAGTCTTAACCACTGGACCGTCAGGGAAGTTCCGACGTTAGTGGTTTTAATCCTGCCTCCCATCAACCCATTGGGTGGATTCTAGATGCAGCCAAGATCGAGAGCAGCAGACTCAGTGAATTGGGGTCCACGATGCAGGATGGCTTTCCTCTCTCCTTAGCAACAAAGATAGAATTAGGGCAAACACATTATTTCCTATTATTAGCATTAGTTTTATTTTTAAAAAATTTTATTGGAGTATAGTTGATTTAAAATGTTGTGTTAGTAGTAGTTTTAAATTGAGGTAAAATACACATAACGTAAATTGTCCCATCTTAACCATTTTTAAGCGCACATTTCAGTGGCATTGAGTACACTCACATTGCTGTGCAATCAGCACCACTATCCACATCCAGAACATTTTCATCTTGTGAAACTGAAAATCTATACCCATTAAACACGGTCCCTCCTCCCCCAGCCCCTGGCAGCCACCATCCTGTTTTCTGTGTCTCTGCATTTGATATTTCATTGAAGTGGAATCACACGGTATTTGTCTTTTTGAGGCTGGCTTATTTCACTGAGCAGAATGTCCTCAAGCCTCCTCCACGTTGGAGCCTGTGTCAGGATTTCCTTCTTTTTAAGGTTGAATTCTCTATATACCATGTTTTGCTTATCCATTCATCTGTCGATGGACACTTGGGTTGCTTCCACCGTTTAGCTACTGTGGGCAAACATTATTTTCATAACAATGAGGTTTGATTTTTACCCCCATTCACAGAGAGGAAAACTGAGGCTACTTGGGCAGGGGGTAACTTGTCCACACAAGCTGAGAAGCAGGCTCCAAACCCAGGACTATCTGCTCACGCCCCCTCCCCTTTTCTCTCCATCTTTCCATTCTTGCTTTTATTCCTCCAGAAGGGTGTTTGTATAGCATGAGAATAAACGATGACTATTTACCCAGTAAGTGGCTTAGTAGTTTCCCTCCATTGCCCAGTGGGTGAGCTGGTGCTGGTAGGAAATTGGATAGACACAGGTGTCCTCTTACAGGAGTCTTGTGTACACACCACCTGTGGGCACCTGGTTGTTTGGACCATGGGGCTTGCTGGGAGGGTGAAGAGGTTGAGAAGCCTTGTGCCTCTCCAGGGTGCGGGAGACCTGAGGACGTGCAGAGGGTGGACACAGGGAAGGTGCTGCAGCAGAGCTGGTGGCTCCTGTGCAGATTCGCCAGCAAGGTGGTTCATGTTTTATTAACTCCTTTCCAGTGTGCTGGGAAAAGCAGGGCCTTAGGCTTCTAGCCTGATCCATGAATATTTATATGTGAGGTTAGCATTGGTGACTTAACTTTCCCCAAGCACTGGGTTTCCTCACCTTTAAACAGAGATTATCATGCCTGCTTTTGGCATTCTTGGGAACATTAAATTGATAACAAAGGTTCAGTACCCAGGACGATAGCGGTCCCTTCCAATCAGAGCACACAGAGATCTCTTGCCTTGGGGACATAGGTTTTTAATTATTGATGTTTCAGCATATATATTTTGAACAAAGCATCTATTTTTGTGCTGAAACGAATGCAAACTGCTCTTTATTTCATATTAGAGAAGAAGAGATTTGTCTGTGTGATGGATATAGTTGTCTCCTTTATTTGACATGAAAGATAGTGGAACATTACTCTGTCCAGAAGTTTTAAGACTGAAAGATAACATTTTTTTCTAAATCTGTAAATGTGGGAAAGTAAAAAAAAGAGGGGGAGGTTTAGGTTTTCCAGCTTTGCCATTTTTCAAACATCGAACTTTTTTGGGCTTTCTTGGATTTGCTGATCCTTCGATGATTCTAATGGGGACCTAACTGGGGAATGGAAATCTCTGGAATGGACTTTAAAAATTTTGTGTTTTCTGGGCTTCCCTGGTGGCGCAGTGGTTGAGAGTCCGCCTGCCGATGCAGGGGACGCAGGTTCGTGCCCCGGTCAGGGAAGATCACACTATGCCGCGGAGCGGCTGGGCCCGTGAGCCATGGCCGCTGAGCCTGCGCGTCCGGAGCCTGTGCTCCGCAACGGGAGAGGCCACAACAGTGCGAGGCCCGCGTACCCCAAAAAAAAAAAAAAAAAAAAAATTTTGTGTTTTCTTTTGGCATCTTTCCAAAGACCCTAAAGCACTTCCTTAATAAAAATTTCGATAGAAGATCAAGTGTTGCAACTGGTATCCAGGTTTGCTAGTGGAGAGGTCGTCGGTTGAGTCCACGTGGCATCCGCTGGTCATTTTTTGTTCAAAGGTGGGAGGAGGGGTGTCCATTCCCTCCCAGGCTGCCCTCCCGGCCAGGACTCTGTCCACATGGTTAATGGATAAAAGTGGAAAGCGTGGGGCTGATAAGACTTGTATGTCTCTGCACATCTGTGGTGGCTCTGCTGCCGTGTCATAACCAGCAGGTGAAACGGCGCACTGTTTAGAGAGAGACGGAAGCCAGAGTGGCTGCCTCAGCTGTGGCTGATGACAGGGTGCATGGTCACCATATCCACCTGCAGAGTTTTGGGCCCCAGAATGGACACCCACAGACCAGACATCACCAGGCTGGTGACACATGATTAAGCTCCTGTCCTCTAAAATCTTACAGTCGAATCAGCCAGACACCATGACGCAGCTCTCCATGTGGGATTAGGGTGATTCTTATAAAATTGTGGCAATCAGAGGAAGGAGAACTAGAGGGACCGTGGCTTGATCAGGTGAGGCTCCTGGGGAAGGAGGGTGGACAGCTGAGATCTGAAGGTGGAAAGGTTTGGAAAGGGAGGGAACCAGCATGGGGATGAGTAATGAGGGGGCTAGGGACTGTGGGGCTGGACCAGACCTTTGGAACCTGGTTTCCAGTCCCAGCTTGACCCTGAACTAGCTGAGCAAGTTTGGGCCAGTTGCCCAATCTTTTGTGGCCTGGTTCTTCATCTCTAAAACTGGTGCATTGAGGTGTATAGCAGCCCACCTCAGAGATATTGTGGGTTTGGTTCCAGACCGTTGCAATAAAGCAAATATCACAGTAAAGTGAATGACACAAATTTTTTGGTTTCCCAGTGCATAGAAAAGTTATATTTACACTGTACTATAGTCAGTGAAGTGTGCAATAGCATTTTGTCTAAAAAAATGTGCATATCTTAATTAGAAAATACTTAATTCTAAAAATGGTCAACATCCTCTGAGCCTTCAGTGACTCATCTTCTTGTAACAGTCACGTGAAAGATGGCTGACCACAGGTCGCCACGACAAATATAATGACGATGAGAAAGTTTGCAATATGGCGGGACTTACTGGAAATGTGACACAGAGACATAAAGTGAGCAAATGCTGTTGAAAAAATGGCGCCGATAGACTTGCTCAACGCGGGGTTGCCACACACCTTCAATCTGTAAAAAATGCAATATCTGAGAAGCACAGGAAAACGAGGTCTGCCTTCACTCCAAACAATTAAAAAAGGGAACTCAAATACTGACACATGAGAGTGCACAGCGGCAGTAATTCACGACAGCGAAAAGGCGGAAACAACCCAAATGCCCATCAACGGTCAGATGAGCAAACAAAACGTGGTCTCCCACACAATGGAATATTACTCAGTTATGAGAACCAGCGAAGTTCTGAAGCATGCTCCCATGTAGGTGAACCTCGAGAGAATTATGTAAAGTGAGGACAGACACAAAGGACCACATAGTGTATGACTGCACTTATTTGGAATATCTAGAATGTGTAAATGCATAGGAACACAGAGCAAGTTGGTGGTTGCCAGGGGCTGGGGGTAGGGTGAGGTGAGGAGCGGCTGCTTGAGGGGGGTGGGGTGATCTTCTCAGGGCTGACGATGCTTTGGAACTAGATCTATGCACAACATTGTGAATGCACTAAATGTCACTCAGTTGTTTACTTTAAAATGGTTGTTTTAAAATGAACTTCACCTCAGTGATACTGAAGAAGGAAAAAAAATGGTACATTGTACTAAATCCAAGCATTTCCACACAACTTTCCTCTGGAGCCTGAAAAATTCCATGGAGGGGCCTGGGCTGCCTTCGCAGGTGGGAGAGGGGTTTTACCCGGCCTGGCTTCTTTCTTCTTCCATGATCACAGCTCTGCTTTGAGTATTTTATGCCCTAAGAATCCATGCAGAGTTTCATTGAAGAAAAGCCTGATCATGATATATTTTTTCAAGTGGTGAAAGGTAAGCTCATCTCTCTGCTGTCTTTTCCAGACTGAAAAATTCCGTAATTCCTGTAGGAATTGGTGACGTATACTTTGTCTGCATTGGGCTATGCTGAGAAGGTCTGAATTGACCTAAAAGCGTGCTCTGTCCTCACTTGGCAGGTGAAAATGGCAAGGGTGGCTGCTTGGGTGTCTTCTGAGGAATTTTGGCCACAGGAGCTTCGAGGCGTCCTGGAGCTTACATTCCAATGGGACATCTGAAGACAGGAGGGCGTGACCAAATCTTCACTAGCTGGACAGGTGTGATTTTTTTCTTCAAAGTGCAGTCCGAGCACCAGCAGCATCGGCATGGCCTTCAGGCTTGTTAGGAATGCAGAATCTCAGCCCAGCTCCCGACCCCCCACCTGAATCAGAACCTGCATTGTCACAGGACTGGCAGGTGACTGTCATGCTGCTGGCAAGGACAGTTCAAAGGCCTGAGGCTCAGCCACCTGACTCCATTCCCAGGCAAGGCTCCCGGACCCGCCGTGCCCTCATGGTAAAAAGGAGATAAAAATAACCAACCTCATAGAATTTAGCTGATTTTAGCAATGGATGCTGCACCTAGCACAGTCCCATGCAGGCAGCAATCACTCCATGGAAATCTATTCAATCTCAGTCTAACATCTGTGATTCTTAGGGACTTTTTGGAGTTGCACTGGGTCTAAGTCTCAATCCTGGTGAAAGTTTCCCATTTCACCCCATATTCAGAGTTGAAATTTCAACTTTTGGACCGAAAGATGCTCAGTTGGGTTTTTCTTAAACAAACATGACCCAGGAAATCGAAAAATATAGGATCTCAGACTTACATCTAGAGATATTTAACAAGTTGATGTTTCTGGACAGTCTTTAAGGGCTGCTTTATAGTCACGTGAAGACAACACTCACCAGCAGTGTGCTCTAACCATCCCATAAACCGAGAGGGCAGGGAACATTGTGTAACACGTCAGCCCCGTGATAAAACAACTGCTTCCACGGTGGATGGACCCCAGTCCTTTCATGTGTTATTTGAGAAAATGATACAAGTAGCAATTAAGTTTTAATAGGATATGTTTAAAAAGCTTTCTTATAAAACCACTGTCAACATATACAGTGAACAGTCTGTATATGTACATGCTCCAAGGTGGAGTCTAGATTACTTCGATTTTTTTTCCTCCTAATGAAGTTTTTCATTAACCAAGGCTTTGACTTTGGCTGATCCACTCCTGTGGTTACCCGGATCAGAAATGAGAATGGTGTCTGGACAAAACATCCCCACTCTTTAATAAAAACAGAAAAGCTAAAACACTGGGTGATAGCTTTGAGATTGTACTTGAGTGCTTCAAAGAAAACCAAAGGTGAAAAAAAAAATGTTTCTGAGATCCTAAGTATGATAATCTTCTGAGTCATGCTGCATTTCTGGGACACAATTGGGCTGATAAAAAGCTGCTGATATTATTTAAATTACAAATGTAAATGTTGTTCTTCGATTGTCTCTAAGCTTTTGATCATTTGCACTGAGTTTTCTTTGCTCTAACTTGAACTGTTCCATATTCAGCAAATTTTCATAATAAATATAATACTATTATTCCGTAGCTTAAAAATAATTCCATGGTGTATGAAACTTATAAGGACAGTGTCTTCTACTTGGGAGGTTTCAAACGGATAATCCTGTTTAATAATATGTTGTTAAAATCAAAGAACAATCTCACACATCTGTTACCTGTGTTCGTTCCATCAGTGTTGAGTCAAGTCTTGCAAAGGAGTTGAAAACACAAAAGTCACCCAGGGCTTTACAATCTAGATGCTTTCTCTGAAGCAAAGAAAATTAAATGAGTGATGCATTCTGTGCTGGATCCATGGTGTGGATGAGGCTGCCATGGGGTTCAGAGCAAGCACAGGGCACTGACTCTTGGAAAGATGCTCCCCAAAGCTCATCCTCATCCACCGTGCTCGGATCAGTGAGGCATTTTCCGCCACAGAAGACAAAATATGTCTCAAGATTCCAGTTTAAAATAAGGCCTGCATTTGGTTCTGTTTTTTTGCTTTCATGCTGAGGAAATGCAAGTACTGTATTAAAAAGCATGTTACTCAATAGAAACTAAATAAAATTAAGACCATTTAGGTCCAGAGCTACTAGGGCTTCACAGAGCTGATACTACCCAGACACTTGTTGAAATGATCAGGACTCCTTCAGGTATAAGTGACAGGAACTGAGTTCAGACTGGCTTAAGCAAAAATAAATACATAAACATTTAAAATAACACTGGATCCAGGGTCTCAGATGATGTCATCAGGGCTGTCTCCTTCTTCCCAGTTTCCCATCTCTTCATTTGAAATCCTATGTGCCTTCTTCCATAAACACCTCCCCTGCCCACAGACGGAGGAGGTCCCAGCCCTGCCTCCTTTTCTGAGTCTTTCAAACGTGGGTGCTTCAGCTAGAGGCGTAGAAACCTCTGGTACTGGGTTGAGGGTAATGGTCTCAGTGGGGGAGGGGAGTGTGTGGTTTTACCCCTAAGGGACATTTGGCAGTGTCTAGAGACAGTTTGGGTTGTCACAACTGGGGGTTCTGTTGGTACCTAGTAGATAAAAAGCAGGATGCCACTGCACAGGACAGCCCTGCAACAAAGATGTATCGAGCCCACTGTGTCCATGGGAGACTCTGGTTTAAGGTAGGGGGCTAGCAGGGGCTGGCTGAGGTGAGGGACTGGTGATAAAGCCCCACAGGGCTGGCGGAGTGGAGACCCCTTTGCCTGAGCCTGGCTGGAGGCATCCAGAGGGTCCCTGCGGAGAGCAGACGGCTGCCCACCAACCGTCTCAGCCTCACCCGAGGTTTGGGGAGAAGCACTGGCCCCTGGGGAGGCGGAGGCCTGGACGTTGCACCAGCGGCAACATCCCCGCCTGGACTGGCTCTTGTGCTGGTTGTCACCTTCCTACTGTGTTGCCTGGACACATGTGGGGCTAAGGTTAGGGTAGGGTTGCTGACAGAAACTCTAAGTGGAGGTATTTTTGTTTTCTGGAAAAAGAACTACTACTTACCCTCACCATAATATGCGAGGCAGAGTTTGCTATGTTTCTCCCAAATCTCTTCTGAAGACTAGAATTTTCAGCGGAACACGTGGCCACCTTGCAGCTAGGTGAAGGCGCATGACTGATTCTGGCCAATGAGGTGACAGCAATGGAGTCTGTCGGTGCCGTGTGGAGCCTTCCTGTTGCTTGGAACACAGATGTGGCGGC
>RJWK010031987.1:0-23801 GCA_004363435.1 Platanista minor
CTAGGGTAACTTATTTACTACTAAAATACCATTCAACCTCTTGTTCTCTCAAGAGTCTATCAAAATAGATTTTGTCCACAATAGCCAGAGCTAATACAATTATCCCAGAACTAGGAATGGGATGCACTAAAGGAAAGAAACTCATGACCTCCACCTTATGCAAACATCCTTCTTAACCACTCCTAAAGTTAGTCCCTATTCCTTCACCTCTTCCCTTCCATAAGAACTGTCCCTGATTATTTCATCAATTCAGGTCACTCTGGTACAATGGAAGGAAGACAGCCTCTGGAATCAGATAGACCTGGGTTACAATGCTGGTTCTATGTTTTAATAGTTTTGACTACACCATTAACTTCTCTGACCTCAAATTTCATGTCTGTAAACTGCTATGAAGAGATGTTTTGAGGATTTAAGGGGCAATTATATGTAAGAACCTGGTACATCAGAAATGGAAACTAAACTTTTGGTGGTGAGCATGCTATAGGGTATACAGAAGTCAAAATATAATGCTGTACACATGAAGCTTATATAATGTTGTAAACCAAATAATTATGATGTGTTCATTTTCCCACTCCATCTTCTGGAGATGTAATGGAAAAAAGGCACATGCTTAACATCAGTAATATCTCAAAGAACAGAAGGGGAGGTAGACCTCGAAAAAAAAAAAAAAAAAGAGTGGCTGAACCAAGATTAAAATCTATGTCTATCCAGCTCCATTTGGTGCTGTCTACTTATTCTTGTTAATTCTCCTGCAACCTTTCCTAAAGTGATAAGTCCATGTTTTTCCATTAGTTTTACTCATCCTTATTCTAATTAGAGCCTTTCACACCCTAAATAAGTTCATCTGATCCCTTAAAATTCTTTTGTTTTTCTTCTGGTTGTGAAAGTTGATGTATAGTTGCAGAAGACTTGGGAACCACAGAGGAATTAAAAAATAAATATCATATATTCTTAGCAACATAAAAAGAATCTCTGTGAATGTTTTGATGTCTTTAATGTCTTTCTCTTCAGTATTTTTCACATGAAGTTGAGATTGTTTTATCTCCAGTTTTGTACTCTGCTGTGGTGATATATTATTGGATTATTTTTTTCTATTTCACTAAATAGTCTTTGAAAAGGTATTATTTGTATGGTGCAAACCACTTTTTTGAATGGATGTACTAGAATATATTTAATCATTCTCTTATGTCTGAATATTATAATGTTAACCCACTTTCCCTCTTTTTAGTCATACCTCTTTGCCCACATTTCTGATTATTTGTTAGAAATACATTCCTATAAGTAGAATCACGGTATTAAAAACACAGTACACAGTTTTAAAAGGCTTTTGATACGTCTTGCCAAATTTTGCTGGTTGCTCTCCATAAAAGTTGTAACAATTTGTTCTGTTACCAGTCTTCAACGCCCCACATCCACAAAATAACTGCAAATTTGAGAAGCAAAAATGGCATCTAATTATGGTTTTAACTTGAATTTTAGCTTACTAGTGCAATTGGATCTTTTTTAATATGTTCATTTGTTCTTTGCATGTATTCTGTAACTTGGCCCCCCATATTCTTTGGCTTTTTCCTACTGATTTGTGTTGGGCAATGTTTGTTCCCTCTTTATTTTCTTGAAGGCTTTTTGTAAGATTGGAATGAGCTGGTTTTTGAATGTTTGCTAGAACTCACTTGTAAATCCATTTCAGCTGATTTATGCTTTGTGAGTAGATTATAAAATGTTTATTCAATTTGTTTAATGGCTAGAACACAGAAAATATTTTTTGAGTTAGTTTTGGTAAGTTATGTTTTTCCAGGACTATATTAATTTCATCTAAAGTTTACATTTTATTGGTGCAAAGTTGATTTTTAAGATTTATTTAGAGGGGACTTCCCTGGTGGTCCAGTGGTTAAGACTACGCACTCCAACTGCAGTGGGTGTGGGTTTGATCCCTGGTCAGGGAACTAAGATCCCACATGCTGCACGGCGGGGTGCGGCCAAAAGTAAGTAAATAAATAAATACATAAATAAGATTTATTTGGAGACTAAATAATTTTCCTATTTTATTTGGCTTTTAGTTTTGCTTAGAATTTTTTATAATAGACAGTAGATTTTTGGTGGTTGTTTTAGGTAGTTAAGCTTACCAATCTGTTTTTTTCTTTTGACAACATAAAAATAAAAGATATTCTAATCAAGTTTCTCTTAAGTTTTTCTTTTCTTTTTTTTTTTTTTTTTTTTTTTTTTTTTTTTTCGATGTAATACATAGTCTACAAACCTGCTGTGGAATTTGAGGGAAGAGCCTGTTCCATGCATTGATAGAGTATACCGAGGCAAGCAGCTCCCCATCTGTGATGGTTTCCTGGAGCTGCCATAACAAAATACCATAGACTGGGGGGCTTACACAACAGACTTTTTTTTAATCACAGTTCTGGATGCTGGAAGTCCAAAATCAAGGTGTCAGCAGGTTTGGTTTCTCCTGAGGCATCTCTCCTCTCCTTGTGGATGGCTGCACAAGGTCATCCTTCTTTGCCCATGCACCTGTGATGCCTCTGTGTGTGTCTTAATTTCTTCTTATGAGGACCAGTCAGATTGGATGAGGGCCCACCCAAATGGGCTCATTTTAACTTAATCACCCCCTTTAAAGTCCCTGTCTCCGAATACAGTCAGTTCTGTGGTTAGAGCTTCAACATATGAATGAAAGGGGCACAATACAGCCCATAATACCATTCTTGAGGGACCTGGTCCTGAGGACTTGTGGACTATTACCCTGGAACCCTCTCAGAAAAAGCTCCAAGAGAGGTTAAAAACTTGGGCCTTAAATGGAAATGCAAAAAAACAAAACAAAACGAAAAAAAGTATTTTCATCATTATATTATTCAAAACCTCTATGTTAAAACAAACAACCCAATCAAAAAATGGGCAGAAGACCTAAATAGACATTACTCCAGAGAAGACATACTGATGGCCAAGAGGCTCAACTTCACTTATTATTAGAGAAATGCAAATCAGAACTACAGTGAGGTATCACCTCACACCAGTTAGAATGGGCATCTTCAGAAAATCTACAAACAACAAATGCTGGAGAGGGTGTGGAGAAAAAGGAACCCTCTTGCACTGTTGGTGGGAATGTAAATTGATTTAGTCACTATGGAGAACAGTATGGAGGTTCCTTAAAAAACTAAAAATAGAACTACCATATGACCCCACAATCCCACTACTGGGCATATACCCAGAGAAAACCATAATTCAAAAAGATACATGCACCACATACAATAGCCAGGTCACGGAAGCAACCTAAATGCCCATCAACAGATGAATGGATAACGAAGGTGTGGTACATATGTACAATGGAATATTACTCAGCCATAAAAAGGAACGAAATTGGGTCATTTGCAGAGATGTGGGTGGACTGAGAGAGTGTCATACAGAGTGAAGTAAGTCAGAAAGAGAAAAACAAATATCATATATTAATGCATATATGTGGAATCTAGAAAAATGGTACAGATGAATTGGTTTGCAAGGTGGAAATAGAGACACAGATGTAGAGAACAAATGTATGGACACCAATGGGGGAAGTGGGGGCGAGGTGTGGGATGAACTGGGAGATTGGGATTGACATATAGACACTAATATGTATAAAATAGATAACTAATGAGAACCTGCTGTATAAAAAATAAATTAAATTTACTTTAAAAAAAAAACCTCTATGTTGTCTGTTTTTACTACTCCCTCTAAAATGGACCAATGATAGAATGAAGTCTCTCACTACAGTTATTTGTTGGTTTCTATATGGGTTCCTAATTGTTTCATTTATTTCTAATAGGAGGATGCTATATGAATAAGCTCTTAAAAGTGTGTGATGACTAATTTCAGTTTAGGGGTAAGAATATGTTGTGAAATGCAAGGACTTACCTTTTGATCCAACAGTGATACAATTAAAAGAAATTCCCTCTGAACTTTGATTCCTCGTCTTCTCATATCTTTGCTCTTCACTGCTCTTGCCAGTTTTAAACTCTTATTGCATTTTTTTCATAGGAATTTTAGTGGGTAGCTTGTAGGCATAGTCAGGCATGCCTGGTCTGCTTCTTTGTTTAGCCACAAATCCTTTTTCTGATACCTATTAAAGCGATCAGTGCCATCTGGATATACACTGAGTACTTTTGCTATCTTATTACCCATCACCATATTAGCCCCTGATTTTTATTGTAACTATTCTCTCCTTTTTTCCCCTGACTCAGAGGATTACTAAAACTAAACTCTCTACCTATGTTCTTTTGGCTGTTTCCTCCCTTCTCCCAGGGCACTATTCTCCTCTGTAGGGTTTAGGTTTTCTAGGAGGTGCCAGTGAACATTCTTTTGGGGAGCAGAGAAAAATTAGAACTACTAATTATATTTATTTTTATGTCACCTTAAATTGTTTTTGTTTATGTTCTATAATTATATTCTATGATAATCTTATAATGTATAATTACATAGTACAGGTATTATTTACCAATAAATAAACACACGTGTAAATGGTTTATCGAATGAATGGAAGTCATCAGGGTGTGCCACAGATTTTTTTTTTTTTTTTTTTTTTTTTGCGGTTCGCGGGCCTCTCACTGTTATGGCCTCCCCCGTTGCGGAGCACAGGCTCCGGACGCGCAGGCTCAGCGGCCACGGCTCACAGGCCCAGCCTCTCCGGGGCATGTGGGATCTTCCCGGACCGGGGCACGAATCCGTGTCCCCTGCATCGGCAGGTGGACTCTCAACCACTGCACCACCAGGGAAGCCCCCACAGATTTGATGATTTGCTTGCGGGAAGTTTTATCAGGGAATGCTTTCAGGGTCAAGTCAACCCCTGTGGAGGTTGAAGGGGACAGGATTGCACCATGGTTCTCCCCTAGGGAAGATTTTGCACCCCAGGATATATTTTGCAGCATCTGGAGCTGTGTGGGCCTCTAGTGGGTAGAGACCAAGGATGCTGCTAAATATTCTGTAATAGAGAGGGTAACCCTCAAAACAAAGAATTGTCCAGCTCAAAATGTCAGGAGTGCTGAGTTTGGGAAGCCCTGAGGTAGAAAAAGCTGGGTGGCTGTCACAGTCAAGTCTTCGTTTCATTCAGTGGAGAGCTCTGGAGTGGCAGGGTCCTTCCCAGTGTCCTGAGTGGAACAGTCATTGGTTACAGGCTACCTACCTCCTGGAGCGGGAAAGGGCCTTAGGAAAGGTTTGTCTTTGAAAGCTGTACAAATGCCTACAGGAGGTATTCTTTTGTGTATGGCTTCTTTTGCTCAACTTTATATTTGTGACGTTCATGTTATTGTTGTGTGTAGCTGTGGTTAATTCCTTTTTTTGCTGCATACTGTCCTGCTACATGGTTATATCACATATGATTTATCCATTCTACCATAGGTGAACATATGAGATGTTTCTAATTTTTGCCTATTACAAACAGTGCTGCTGTGAATTTTCTTATGTACATTTCTGGCTTCAGATGTGCATCTATTTATATCGGGTATGCATCTAGAAGTAGAAGTGCTTAGTCATTGGTTTTGCGTATTTTCAACTTTAGTAGATAATGGCAAATGGTCTTTCAAAGTGCTGGTACCTATTTACACTCTCACCAGGAGTGTATGAATGTTTCCATTGTTCCATGTCCTTGTGAACACCTGGTCTTAGCAATCTTTTTAGTGTTACCATTTTGATGGGTTTATAGTGGTATCACAATGTGATACTGATTGCATTTTCCTGATTACTGATGAGGTCATTGTGTGTTTATGGGTCATTTGGATATCTTATTTTGTGAAAACCTGTTTAAGTCTCTAGCTATTTTTCTGTGTTGCCTATTCTTTTTCTTATTGATTTAGAGTTCTTAATTATTCTGGCTACAAGCCCTTAGTAGTAATATGTTTCACAGGTATCCTCTCTAATTTTCTTGTTCTTAAGGTCTTTTGTAGAAAAGAAGTTATTAATTGTAACGTAATCCAAAATTTTCATTTATTTCTACATGGTTAGTATTGTTTCCTGTTTAAGAAATAGCCTGAGAAATTAAGACATACAAACTTACAGGTACAAAATAAGTGAGTCGCAAAGATGAAATGTACAGTGTAAGGGATATAATCAATAATAATGTAATATCTTTGTATGATGACAGGTGGTAACTAGACTTATGGTGATGATCATTTTGTAACATATAGAAACACTGAACAGCTATGTTGTGCGCTAGGAACTAATACAGTGTTGAAGGACAATTATACTTCAAAAACAAACGAATAAACTCATGGAAAAAAAGAGACCAGAGTTGTGGTTACCAGAGGCAAAGCGTTGGGGGGAGGGGGAATTGGATGAAGGTGGTCAAAAAGTACAGACTCCAGTTATAAGATAAATAAGCATTAGGGATGTAATGTACAACGTTATTAGTATAATTAACACTGCTGTATGTTATATTTGAAAGTTGCTAAGAGAATAAACCCTGAGAGTTCTCATCACGAGGAAAAAAATATTTTTTTTCTTTTCTTTTGGATCGATATTAAATGATGGCTGTTCACTACGTGGTAATCATTTCGTGATGTATGTAAGTCAGATCATTATGCCGTATGCCTTAAATTTATACAGTGCTGTATGTCAATTGTATCTTAATGAAACTGGAAGAAAAAGTAGTTAATTAATTTTTAAAAGTACACAGCCTAGATCATGAAAATATTCTCCTATATTATCCTCTAGATACTTTATTGTTGTGTCTGTTGTGTTTAGATCTACAGTCTTCTTGGAACTGATGTTTATGCATGGTGGGGGACAGAGAGTTAAGATTCTATTTTGTTTCTAAATAGATGTCCAAGTTAGCCAGAATCATTCGTTCAAAATATCGACTTTTCTTTACTGTTCTTCATGCCTACTTTATTGAGTATCATGTACGTAAATGCAAGGATCTGTTCCTTTTGTATTATGCTTCATTAGTATATTTGTCCTTTTTTTTTTTTTTTTTTTTTCTTTATTACTGTAGATTTATAGTAAGTCTTGTTACCCAGTAGAGTAAATCATCCGTTTTTTGGGCCATGGCCATTTTCATTAAAATTTTAGAATCAGCTTGTCAAGTTTCACAAAAGTTCCTGTTTGTGTCTTGACTGGAGAAAGCAGATATCTTTGTAATGCTGAAACTTGCAGTCATGCGCAATGTGTATCTCTCCATTTATATCATTTTAAATTTATCTCAATATTTTGTAATTTTCTGTAAAAAACAGTCTCATGTTCTTCCAAGGGAATTGCTATTTTTTCATTTTTTTAAATGTTATAATTTAAATTTTTAAACTTTTAAAAACTTTTTACTGCTGGTACATAGAAATGCAATTAATTTTTGTATAGTGACTTTATATTCAGCAAAATTGTTAAATTTACTGATTAATTCTAAGTAATTTATAAATATTTTGGATTTTTTTATTTACACAGTCATACCCGCAAATAGTAAACTTTTATGTTTTTAACCCATTGCTAATGCCTTTTATTTCTTTTGATTTAAATTTTTTTATCTTATTAAACTCACTAGCACTTCCAGAACAGTGTGGAATAAAATTAATGACAGTGGGAAACCTTGTCTTATGCTCTGTCTGAAAAGGAAAGCTCTAAAATAATCACCATTAAATAGATTTTCCTATAGATTGTGTGAGCATGTCTGTAACTTATTTCAGTTTAAGAGTGTCCCCTTATATTCCTAGTTTTCTAAGAGTTTTATAATAAATAGGTTTTGCATTTAAAAAATGTTTTTCTGCAATTATTAAGTTGAATTGCTTTATTTTTCTTATTCTGTTAATTGGGCATTATATTGATTGACTTTTAAATGTTTTCCAACATTGTTTTTCCAACAGTTTAAACATGTAGAGAAGTTAGAAAATGTTGTCATACTGCCACTAACATTTCACTAACTTGTTTTATTAGATCCATCGCTATCCATCCGTCAATCCGTCTTGTCTATCAGTTTCAGAGTAACTTTCAGATACTTTCAGATTCATAGACTTCCTCCTAAAGACTTTAGTTTGCGTATCAATAACTAGAACTTAATGCTTTTTTACAGTTTTCTTTGGTTCAACATATAATTAAATGCACAAATCTTAAATATATCATTTAATGAGCTTTGAAAAATGTATTCACCTGAGTAACCCAAAGTCTTATCAAGATATAAAACATTAACATAACCTCAAAAAGTTGCCTTAGGTCCCTGAACCATTAATCTCTGCCTTTACACTTCCAGAAGGAACACTGTTCTGATTTTTTTCCACAATAGATTAGTTCTAAGTCGTCTAGAACTTCGTATAAATGAAGTCACATAGTATGAACTCTCTTGCCTGAGGTTTCTTTCTTTCAGCATAACTTTGAAATTTATACATACTATTGCTTGTATCAGTAGTTTTTATTCCTTTTTTATTGCTGAGTAATATGCCATGAATATATTACGTTTCGTTTATCCTTTCTCCTTTTGATGGACACCTGGGCTGTTCCCAGTTTTGCAGTGTTATGAATGCTCTTATGAACCTTCTTATATGTCTTTATGTAGACAATACTTTTCATATCTTTTGGGTAATACCTAGGAATGGTATTGCTAGGTTATAGCGTAGGTATGTGTATTTTATAAGAACTGCCAGACAGTTTTCAATGGTTATACCGTTTACAGTCCCACCAACCGTATGAGTTGTTTTCCATCCTCGTTGACATTTGCTGTTCTCAGTTTTTAAAATTTTTGCCATTGTGGTGGTCATATAATGAAATCTCATTGTGGCTTTAATTTGCATTTCTCTAATGAATAATTAAGAGCATGTTCCTGTTTATTGACCGTTTGTGTATCTTGTTTTATGAATTGTCTGTCCAAATCTTTTGTCTATTTTTCTAATGGGGTTTTATGTCTTCTTCTTACTGAGACCACCTTTTATATAGCTTAGATACTGGTTTTGCAAATATTTTTTCCCCAATCCATAGGTTGCCTATTCATTTCTTAATAGTGTCTTTTGATAAGCAGAAATTTTGGATACGGTATAATTTATCAATTTTATTTGATACTGCAGTCTGTGGCTTACTTAGAATTCTCCTAACTTTTCTTCTAAAAGCTCTATGATTTTAGGTTTTACATTTAGGTTTATGATATGCCTCAAATTAATATTTGGGTATGGCATGAAATAGGGAATGATGTCCAGTATTTTCTATATAGATATTCAGTTCTAGCACCATTTGGTGAAAAATGTTTCATCACCCAATGCATTTCTTTAATGTTTAATGTAATTATTGACATGGTTGGATTTAGGTCTGCCATGTTATTTTGTGTTTTCTGTTCTCCTTGAGCTTATTTGAATAATTTTTAGACTTCCATTTTAATTTACTTATTGATATTTTGGGTATACCTCTTTGCATTAATTTTTTTTTTTTTTTTTTTTTTTTTTTTTTTTTTTTTTTTTTTTTTTTTTTTTTTTTTTTTTTTTTTTTTTTTTTTTTTTTTTTTTTTTTTTTTTTTTTTTTTTTTTTTTTTTTTTGCTGTACGTGGGCCTCTCACTGTCGTGGGCTCTCCCGTTGCGGAGCACAGGCTCCGGACGCGCAGGCTCAGCGGCCATGGCTCACGGGCCCAGCCGCTCCGCGGCACGCGGGATCCTCCCGGACCGGGGCACGAACCCGCGTCCCCTGCATCGGAAGGCGGACTCTCAACCACTGCGCCACCAGGGAAGCCCTGCATTAATTTTTATTGGTTGCTGTAGGAATTAAAATATACATCCTTAACTTTTCATAGCATACTTATAAAGTAAATATTATACCATTTCACATTACATAGCAATTTTGTAACAATATCGTACATTTCCATTTATCTCCACTTCACTCAATCCTTTATGCTGTAGTTTTCATTTGTACTACATATTTTTTTTTTCTAAACCTCATAAGACAATGCTTTAACTTTTGGTTAAACAATTATATGTATTTTAAAGAAATTAAAAGAAAAAAATGTTTTATATTTACCTACGTATTTACGTAATGACCGATCAGTAAGTTTTTTCAAGTCTTTCTTTCTAAATGTATTTTATAACAATATTTTTCTCTTTATTCTATTGTTCTATTTGTCCTTGCAATACCTTATGAATAGATGATGCCTCCTAACTAATTACCTTTCCTCCAGACTCTGTGTTCTCAAATCTTCTCTCCCAAACACTGTAATGAGAAATGGAGTGGCAATGAGGAGTCCTCTGCTTTTCCTTGAGGTAGAGAATGAGAGTTAACATGTAAAATGTAACTCAGTGAATTGCCTCCAAGTAGAGCCTGTCTTAGACAATTTTATATTCTATGCATTGCCTTTTATTCGGCCTTGCACAAAGAAAGCACTCAATGAATATTTATTAGATTGTTGGATGAACAAAGCAGCTCCTTTTTTTCTTACCCACAGTGAAGGAGAACCTGTGTTACTGAAACAAAGTTATCACTCTGAAAACTTATAAGGACAACTAACAAGAGATGCAGTTATATTATTGCTTCTCAGTGAAAATAATCAAGTAACAGACAAACAAATCTATTTCACTTTGTACATAAAATGAAGAATGACTATAGCCAGTTAAGAGAATCCTATCGGAAAGGGGATGAAAAGTTATAAGCCTTCCAGAAATCTGTCTGTCCTATATCATAGCATATGTCATGTCATGTCCTGTCATATCATATCATCACAAGGCAGTTTAATTTCAGGATGAAGAAAGCCAAAAGCTGATTTTTTAAGGACATTATCACCTAGCATTATTGTCATAAACATGGGGTCAGCTTATGAATAAAACAGTACCTGTTTTATTTTCTAAAAGATGAGAACTGAGATGTTTGTCTTTTCTTTTTTTCCTTTTTATTTTTTGTTTTCTTTTTTGTGGACGCAGGTATATTTTGTGCTCATTCAGCTCAGTAAAATGCTGAACTTATAAACTGAGAGGCAGTTCCTTAAAATGACAGATAGGAGGGGACTGGGTCTCAGTTGAATCCAGCAGCTGGATTTCTACCACTGTGACCTGTTAAGAAGGAGGAGCTATGGGGAGCTACAGAGAAAAGGACAGTTTAATTAAAACTGGCTCAGGATGGAAACCTTAATGAATTGCAGTCCAGGGGCAGAGGAGATCTCAAGACCCCCAAATCCTAAGGGAACCGTCAATAATAAAGATGCAGTTATCTGAAGGGATTGCTCACCGAGGTTCAGCTTGTTTTTGCTAGTGCCACGTGTTGTTTCCCAGGGCGTAATGATTTGGCGGAGAAATAACCTGGGCAGAGCATGCTGAAAATAGCTGCTTTATAATTACGTTGCTACTTTCTGTAAATCTGATAATGAGGTAATACCTGATCTGCAAAAATTAATCATGCATTCAGAGAGTTCTATATTAAATGTCACTTGAGTGAAATTTCCACTCAGTGGTCACAAAAACCGCTGGGAAACTGACAAAAAAACTATTATGGATCAAAGAAACTGGATTTGCCTTCAAGTCTACAATGTCAGTCTCATTATATCAGAGGGGAAAATTTCAATCTACTGAAAGGACACAGCCTCATGCTGCCCCTGCAGTGTCCTGAATGGATTTGAGGAGTGGCTGGAGGGTGAGTGATCCTTTGGGAAGCCTTATAGGAGTTCAGTATGCTAATATTGTCGTTAATTAAAAGCCTCTGGGTTAGTTTGCTACTGCTTCTGTAACAAATTTTCACAAACTAAGTATTATCATGATAAAAGTTTATGATTTTACAATTCTGGAGGTCACGTGTCTAAAAATGGGTCCACAGGGTGGCATTACTTCCGGTGGTGGTGGTGGGGGGTTGGTTAGAGGAGAATCCATTTTCTTGCCTTTTCCAGTCTTTAAGGGTTGTCTGCATTCCTTGACTCATGGTCCCTTCCTCCATCTTCAAAGCCAGTGGCATAACGTCTTCTTTCCTCTCTGACCTCTGCTTCCATCCTCACATCTCTCTGACCCTGACCCTCCTACCTCCCTCTTATAAAAACTCTTGTAACTACATTGGGCCCACCTGGATAATCCAGGATCATCTCAGCATCTCAAGGTCCTTAACCTAATCACACCTGCAATATCTCTTTTACCAGGTAGGTATCATATTCACAGATATCCTATTCCCAGGTTCTGGAGATAGAATGTGAACATCTTTGAGGGACCAGTATTCAGCCTTCTATGCCCCCCAAAAGGGTACCGTGATTTGCAGTAAAAGTTGGCGATCTTTAGGTACAAAGGTACGGACTTGTAGTATTTTCTACTCCCTTGATGTTCTGATAGCTACATCTATTGGGTTGTATCAGCTGTGAGGCGAAGAAAAATCCTGCAGAGTGGCTTCAGTAAGGTATAGAGTTTATCTGTCTCAGACAACAGGAAGTTCAGGCATGGGCAGTCCATGGTTTCTCATCTTCTTCCTCTTTTCTTTTTCTGTCATCCTTAGACATGACAGAGACCTCAGGTGTCCTCCCAGCTTTCCAGGCAGGAAAAAGAAAAGCAGAAGTGGCAGCACTAATGGACTTCCACTTATGTCCTGTTTGCTAGAACCAAATAGCAAGCCCCCCCCCTTTAAGGGAGGCTGGGAAGCTGAGTTTTCACCTTTTGATCTCTGTGTTGGAGGAAAGCAAACATGAAGGGGATTGAGTCAGCAACTTTAGTATTGTCTACAATAACCAAGGGGAATTCCAAGCCTCTAAGTTCCCCACCGCCACCTGACCAATCAGAGACTGGATAAAACCAGCTGTCTTGTGTTATTTTAAATATGTGCCCCTGCTCACTCAATTTTCCACCAGAGTTCCCCAATAGGCAACTAAATATAACCAGTGTGTTTTCACATGCCCAGAAAACAAAAATTTTTTTGAAGACAAATATTTTAAAATAAAATTATTTAGACAGACCCAAATGATAGTTATGGTTGTAGTTGTCTTCTAAGCAAATTAGCTGATTTAAAAAAAAAAAAGATTTGAGCTTCCCTGGTGGCACTGTGGTTGAGAGTCCACCTGCCGATGCAGGGGACACGGGTTCGTGCCCCGGTCCGGGAAGATCCCACGTGCCACAGAGCGGCTGGGCCCGTGAGCCATGGCCGCTGAGCCTGTGCGTCTGGAGCCTGTGCTCCGTAACGGGAGAGGCTGCAACAGTGAGAGGCCCGCATACCGGGAAAAAAAAAATAAAAATAAAAAAAAGATTTAAGTGACGGAATCAACGGTTATCTCAACACTTTGTAAAAAGAGTCTCTTGTAGCACGCACTTTTCATTTCCTCTTCCCCGTCACAATGGCTGGAGATTCTGGGCAGCTATTTTGTCCAGTATGTCCATGGCTCCTGTCTGCAATTGATAGGCTGGGCCAAAAAAATCCCATTCTCCTCTCTGGACCCCACTCTAACCAGAGTTGATTCATTTAAGAATGGATAGCTGGTAAAAACTAGCCAATCTTTTGCTTCAGAATTTTAAAATTGGAACTGGGAGAGAGAGAGCATCAGTCTCTCCCTGGATGGCTGAATTATAACACATAAATCAGAGAGCTATTGGTCCCCACATGTCATATGTTGACTGAGGAGCAGGAGAAGCTGGGCCTCAGAGGAAAACTATGAAGTAGAAGAGCAGGCAGAGTGCAGACAAAGCCCTGGTTCTAGATCATTCTCAGAGGCCAGCTATATTCCTGTGTTTCATTTGGTACCTGGCCTTTAGTTATTTTTTTATTTATTTTATTTTATTTTTATTTTTTTTGCGGTACACGGGCCTCTCACTGTTGTGGCCTCTCCCGTTGCGGAGCACAGGCTCCGGACACGCAGGCTCAGTGGCCATGGCTCACGGGCCCAGCCGCTCCGCGGCATGTGGGATCCTCCCGGACCGGGGCACGAACCCGCGTCCCCTGCATCGTCGGGCGGACTCTCAACCACTGCGCCACCAGGGAAGCCCTAGAGTTGGGAGTTCTTAATGGAACTAAGACACCAGTTACTTGAGAGCCTTCAGAGATGTCCCATTCGCATCCTTTTAGTGCGGAATGTTGCTTTTAGCTCTCCTGTCTACCTATGTTATCTAATAATACTTCTCAGAGGGCTTTGGTGAATAAATGATAATTGTTTATATGATGAGTAGCCCGCAGTAAGGAAACTTCTGCACTTCCTTCCACCTCTCTGCTTTGTACTCTCTGTGAAGGGTAGGAAGAACCTGTCAGATGGTTTCTAACCCACCAAATAAAATAGGTACCAGAACATATTATGGATAGAAACCGTCCATTTTGGAATGTATTCTAGGGTTATCCATGTGGAACATGGCCTTCTGAAATCAAACAGAGCCAACAAATTTCTGGTATTAACTCTGTTTACAGACTTAATCCTGTAGCTTTCTGCCTGATAAACATGTTTCTGCACCTTCTGACTAATTCTGTGGTTTGTCTGGGAAAAGGAGTTTAAGGCTTGATTGCTGAATTAGCTTATGCTTTTTTTAATTGGGAAAAAGCACATTTACTAAGGACATGCTAATTATTTATGTATACTGGTATGTGTGATATAAAAAAGGAGCTCCATTAATTCAAAAACTGTACTATTTCTTTTATGCAATAGTAGAGTTTCTTGTTTTAAAAAATTCTATGTAGGACACAATTTCCCTGTTTGGATAAATCTGCCTAATCATTTTAATATTCTTGAATGATATATTGATTAGCAATGTAAAACTTAGACTTAAAATATTAATTTTTTATTGTAAAATAACTTTTATCATATTTGATTTCTTCTAAAATCTGAACATATCTTATAATTAATGACAAATGAAAATTTCCAGCCAGACACCAGGGAGAAGGTGAGTTGATAAGTAGTTGTCAGTGACTAGACACAGACAAATTTAACATGTAGACAAGCAGTTGTCACCTCAATTAACAGCTTTGCATTAATAACATCACACTCTGATGAATTTTAAATTAAACTCAAATCCCTGTCACTTAAAATTTCTTGTAAAATTGATATTATTATGCAGTCTTGAAATAAAAATTATTTCATACCCAGAAGATCATCTATTCTGCCCCAAGGGATATATTGAAAGGCAGTAGAAAGTACCAAAATTTGGAGAATAGTTGGAGAATTTTCTAAGATAGCAAAGATTGGTGTAGCCAGTGTAAACATAATGAAAGTCTAGTACCACAGCAGTAAACATTCATCTGTTGAAAGGTCCCAGCTGGCTTATAAAACAAGCTGTTCAACTCCCAGCGGTACATCGTTGAAATTACGAAAAGCAAAACTACAAATTTAGCTAAATAGAAAGTTCATATCTATCCCTGGTACTATTTAGGATGTCTCCTCAGATCATGATCAAGCCTATGAAAAACAGTGTGTCATTATGATGGTACACATGGGTGCTGAGGTCCAAGAGTGATTTAGAAAAATCTTTATATTCTATTTTTTTTTTTTTTTTGGCGGTACGCGGGCCTCTCACTGCTGTGGCCTCTCCCGCTGCGGAGCACAGGCTCCGGACGCGCAGGCTCAGCGGCCATGGCTCACGGGCCCAGCCGCTCCGCGGCATGTGGGATCTTCCCGGACCGGGGCACGAACCCGTGTCCCCTGCATGGGCAGGCGGACTCTCAACCACTGCGCCACCAGGGAAGCCCAGCCCCGAAATCTTTATATTCTAAAAGGGAAGAAAGCTTAGACCAGTCTTTTTCAATGTGTGTTGGTGGACCACTGGCATCCGAATTCACTGAGATGCCTGTCTAGAATTGATTGCATCCTTGCGCTCTACTGCTCATCCTCAAAGTTATAATATAAAGGAGAGGGATGGAAATAAAATGCATTTTAACAGGCTCCCATGATGCTTCTGATGTACCTTACCATTTGAAGACTATCCTTAGACTCACAGTTTGAGTGCAATCCTGAGAAATAAAGTGGAATGCAAATATGTGTAGCATTGTGGTTAATTAAAGAAGAAGACCTGTGAACATTTAATATAATGTTTTTTAAGTAAGAAGAAAGCTATAATGGTGAATCCTACAACCAATGGTATTTTCCAGTGAAAGAACTATGATGTTTTAACAACAGTGAGCTTATAAGTCATACAGCAAAAAGATACATTTGAGTTGCTTTATGAGTGTTCTTGATGGGACTCTGCAGTCATGATCCATATGTACCCTCTGAGCTAAGTCACTCTTATCACCAAGGTGGGAAGTTCAAGACACAGCTTATGCCTGGATGGGTGGGATAGGGAGGGTGGGAGGGAGGGAGACGCAAGAGGGCGGAGATAAGGGAACATATGTATATGTATAATTGATTCACTTTGTTATAAAGCAGAAACTAACACCATTGTAAAGCAATTATACTCCAATAAAGACGTAAAAAAAAAAAAAAAAGACACAGCTTATGGTTAGGACTGGAAAAAGTCAGTCCGTTTGTTCAAAAAGTGGTCCAAGTCACCTAAGTTGGGGCAAAACATTTAAATGCTGTTTAGAAAAAAAGCCTCATGGTGAAGTCAAGAGTAACATAGATGTTAATCAGTTAGTCGAGTGCCTGGCAGATACTCTCATCCAGGAAGGTTTTAACCCCCCCGGGAGACATTTTTGGTAATGACACTGGGGCCGGGGAGAGGAGAGATACTGTCAGCAGAAATGCGGCTAAACATCTGTCAATGCACAAGGCAGACCCCACAACAAAGAACTACCCAACCCACAACGTCAGGAGTGCTAAGCTTGAAAACTCTGCTCTCGAGAATAACCCTCTGCAACCTCCAGTTTTTAGGCTGATTCTGGACTTAGGAAAGAAAAGCAAGAATAAAACACCTATTCATCTTCGACAATAAAACAAAGCCATCATTTAAAAATATGGCAGAGAAGAAGCAAAGTCCTGACACTCCTGCCTGAAACATTCGTTTCCTTCACAAAATGAAAGACATTCTCAGATTGGCCAGTGATATCTGTAAAAGACCAACATGTAATTCTGAAAATTGAGATTCATTAAGGAAAACGAGATGGGAGACAGAAGAGAAAATAAAGGGGACAAAAAGTGATGAAATGACAAGATGAGAGGGAATGGAAACCCATGATGAAAATAGCAACAATTAGAATCAGAATAAAGGCGTACATAGCTACTTTGCTTGTCCTAAAGAACTTGTGTCCTGAGGGCTCAAAGTAGGAATGAAAACAACATAAAGCACAGCTACTGTCATATTCTCTACTGCCTAACTTAATCCTGACAATAGCACTATTGTGGATGGATACCAAAGTACCCACTTTCGAGATGAGAAAACCAAGGTGTAGGCATATTGGATTTGGCCGACTGGATTCCTTGGTTTCTGCCAAGGAATCTGAAGCTGGAGGGAGGGATACAAAGATAAAAGGATATTGAGAGATTATTCTTGGAAGCAGTGGTGGTAGAGTGAGTTGGGAATCCAGTGGCCAACACCCACTGACAGTAGAGCCAGCAGTGTGGATCAAGGAAGGAGTAGCAGTGCCTGGCTTTGTGTCCTAAGCAGATGCTCCTGTCAGGGCCTTGGCTCTCTTCTCTGCTGGCTAGGACCCTTGTTGCCTGTCAGCTTCCTAAGCTGATTCTCCTGCATTTGCATCGGGTGAATAAAATCCTGATATCCTTCTAATCACTTATTTTCATCTTAAGTCAGCCAGATCAGTGCCAGTGGTTTGCAAGCAAGAAGCTGCACAGATTCAGGGCCGGAAGGGGAAGATAGAGAGCTCTTTAGAGTTATTTAAATAGGAAAGGGGGAATGGCATTTGAAATAAAAATAAAGAACTCTATCTCACCTCCCCCATTTCAAAGACTTGCTCCTCTGACCTTGAAGTGTTGTTTTCAAGAGAGACAAGCAGTGATTCTGTGGGTGGTGGGGGGAGCAGAATTTCTACAGAAGCCTAGATGGTGCTCATCACTGGCCCTCAAGGGACTGACATTTCCTTAAAGTGAGATATTTGAACCCTATCCTTTAAAACTTTATCTTCCTGACCTCAGCACATTCTTACGCAATTCTTCTCATGCCTGCTTCCTTCTTGTCTCAGCCTAAATGCAACTTCCTCAGAGATACCTTCTCTGACCATATATAATGTAGGTTCTCTCATGTTCCCATCTCTTGGAACAAGCTCCTTTCAATTTTCTTGGTAGCACTTACCACCTCCACATCTTTTTGATTATTTGTTGGCTTACATGTTTATCTCCCCGAACCATGCACTCCTGTGTGGTCTCTTCTGTCTTGTTTCTGACTGTCTCCTCAATGCCTAAAACAGCTCTGGCCTGGAGTGAATATTTTTTGGATGAGTGAATCAGTGGATGAAGTCTATCCTTAGCCTGTCGTATATGTTCTAGACTTTTAAAATAACTGAAACTCATGAGTTTTGGTATTCTTGCCATATGGAGATTAGTGCCATGTTAGTTGGATAACAATCTCAAAGATTCTAAAAGCAGTTTTAAAAATTAAAGAGATATAAATCTTACTATCTATAATTTCTTTTATAAATATCAAGGCATTTTTTGATGAAGTTGAATTGTACAGAAAACCTAGTATTTGACAGAGGTCCCCCTTGCTCACAAAACCTATTTTAATTTGATGTAGCAAAATATCATTATATAAGCAATACAAAAATTGTTTACTGAGCCCATATAGGTGTCAGTGACTGTGTCAGTCGCTGGAGAATTACTTGTCAACAAGGTAAACATAGTCTTTTCCTTGTGCATTGCACAACTTAGCCAACCACATGTGGCAGCTCTGCCAATACATATGTAGATAGGAATGTACCACGTATTTCCCACTAGTCCTTAAGCAACTCGAGGACACAATTCTTATTGGTTCCATCTATGTATTTCCTTTTGTGACAAAAACATTTCACTGGATTGATAATCTAATTGTATTAGCATGAATTTGGAATGTCAATGATCTATTCAGGAAAAAACTTAAGAAAAGCTATATATATATTTAGAAAATAGGTGAGAACTTGTTAACAGTGTGTTCTGAACACTGTTCAGATATGGCAAGAGTGAGGGACTGACCCAGCTATATGCTGTGAACCTCAGTTCATTAGGCCGTTTTCTTTTTAAAATTTCAGTTTGCTTTATGTTGTCTCGTGACTTCATGACTTCAAAGGAGTCACAAAAACCCAATCTATAGCATTTACTATTGAGTTTATTATTTGTGGTAATTCCTCAAGTGTGTTGTGTTTTCCCATTAAGAAGTTGTTCCAGTAATGTGTGTTTAAAACATTGAATTACCAGTACCATTTACATGGAGATGTTCTATATCACAGGAGATACCCCATCGTTTTTCCCTTCCCTTCCCTTCTCTCTTTTTTTTTTTTTTAACAACATTTAGCAGTCGTTTGAACTGTACATGTGTTTACCATAAGGCCAACCTGACCTCAGTTCTTAACTGCTTTCCTGATGGCTGTATCTGGTGTTGTTTTTTAGGCAGGTGTTGTTTTTTAGTGCCTCTGAAGTCTTTTTAGGCACTCTGTGCTCAAGATTGTGTTGTGTGTCTGTTGAAATATATTCTCAAGGGAATTTTTTCTTGAAATTGTGTTTAGTAACTCAGAAAAGTTTAATATATACCCCCATCCTTATTCTATTAAATGTTAGTGAGAGCATCAGGGTTACAACTGTTGGGGACGGCATCTATACTCCATGGAATTCAACTTTTCTCTCATGGCTTTTTCACACACATACAGTTTGTTTCCTCAAAATACAAAGGTCTTCTCCATTTACCTCTCTTGGTAGATGTGAGAGGCTCCAGGAAACACTTTCCTGAGTGATATCGTGTTTGTGCGGGTAATTCCCTCTCCTGATTAATCATTGAGTTTACAGCGCTGAAAGCAACTGTTAAAACACAAGTGTGATCTAGGAGTGGCATCACGTTAAGCCCTGAGACCTTAAATTAGTTCATTAAGGGGGCACATGGCTCAGGACATGAGAAGCAGTACAATTTAGCACCGAGTGAAAGAACGGAGAGGAAATGAACGTTGCCAGATGCCTCAATGAAAGCCCTGGACATATAATTAAAATGTGTAGAAAAACGTACATACAGTATTAGAAACTTAACATTCGTCTACACTATATTTTGCAGTTTACAATAGACTATATAACATTTATCAACTAAAATTTTTTTCCAAAGCTGGCAAATTTTAAAAAATCAACAAATTTCCTTTCCTACTGCCTCAAAGCTTAATCTGCTGAATTCATAGAGACATGGGCTACTCAGGTTGCGATAAATCCTCTTCATTCCAGCAGTTGCCCTCAAACTGACACAGGATATTGGAGAGGGAGTAACTTTGCTGGGGGTGGGAGTGGGCAAGGGGGAAACATCTGATGAATTATCAAGATATGCTTTTAGGGATTCCCTGGTGGCGCAGTGGTTGAGAGTCTGCCTGCCGATGCAGGGGACACGGGTTCGTTCCCCGGTCCAGGAGGATCCCACATGCCGCTGAGCGGCTGGGCCCGTGAGCCATGGCCGCTGAGCCTGCGCATCCGGAGCCTGCGCTCCGCAACGGGAGAGGCCACAACAGTGAGAGGCCCGCATACCGCAAAAAAAAAAAAAAAAAAATGCTTCTACTTCAAGGGAAGTGAACATTTCGTACAAGGAAACACATATCTAGCAAAGGACAAAATCATCCAGGTTTGGTTGTGGGTTCCTGAAGGGGGCGTACTTATATATATAAGTATGGAGACAATGCTTGACTAAATTTGAAGCAGTGAGGAGAGGTGCCGTATTGTGTGTGTCTGGCCAAGAGTAGTAATTAATCATTTCTCAGAATGAGCCCAGATCAGAACATTACAAGGGAATTTTCAGTAGGAAAGTTCTCTAGATATTTGAAGACCTCTATACATTCAGCATTTCAGAGGTAAATATTTTAGATTTTTGAACTTCTAAGTAGTCTTTCTACGATGCAGGAATACTTCTTATAGTGACAAACTTCCTATCAATTCCTTTTCTCGAAATATTTTGAAAGAAAATTTACTCGACAGATGATTTTTTAAGTGTCTATAATGTGCCACATACTCTTATAGGTGTGTATATGTGTACATATCTCAGAAAAAAAAGAGGCAAAGGGAAAACAGATATTAAACTAAATGAGAATTTAAAGCTAAAGATGTTATATGTAAGGTTTTTTGATAAAGCTATCCAACTCCTTCTACTTTACGAAAAAAAAAAAAAAAATGAGGTAACAGTATCCTGAAATATGTGTTGATGAAAGAGAACTACTTAACACCACTGTGCAGTTCTACCCCGCCTGGCTGGTAGTAACACTAAACGTGAATTGAGAGCTATGTCTTCCCAGGCTGCTCTGCACAGAGACACCTGTATTGAGATGCCAGACTAACGTAAACAGCAAATTGGCCCTGGAACGTGCGGTGCAGGCTCGTGCAAAAGCCTCTCCTGTGAAAATATCTGTCCCCAAGGCGTGTCAGATAGTAATAACAATACAATTTGCTTAATTGGGAAATTGAATTTTTATTAAAAATTTTTTTTTGTTTCATGGGCAGAGCCCTCTGCCATCAACTATCCAGATCATTCTGAGGCACTTGGTCAAACTAAGTGAAATGTAGATAAAACTCTGTATCAACCCACCTGGTTGCCTGTAGCCCTTCACATCTAGGGGGTGAATAAGTTTACAGAATCTCCCCCCAAAAGTGGTGACACTGCATGATGGGTAAGGAAGAAAGAGAGAAATCTAAGCAGAGGTCTGGAAGAACCAAAAGATAAATATGACTGACTTCACACATTTAGCTGTGTTTGGCCTTGAATCCGTTCTTTTTCTTTCTTTTTTTTGAATATTTGTATATTTATTTATTTATTTTGGCTGCGCTGGGTCCTAGCTGCAGCACGCAGGATCTTTGTTGCAGCACATGGGCTTCTTAGTTGCGGCATGTCTGCAGGATCTAGTTTCCCAACCAGGGATGGAACCCAGGCCTCCTGCATTGGGAGCACGGAGTCTTACCCACTGGACCACCAGGGAAGTCCCTTGATTTCATTCTTTAATATCCTTCAATCATTGAACAGTTCAGGAAAATCCTAAGTATGTAGAGGGAACAAAGTTTTGCATTTGGCTATAAACACAGGGTTGTGAAAGGAGAGCAGTGGCTGGAAAAATAATTTGGTATCTTAACCGAAGGTCTCTGAGTAGCCTATCCAGTTTTGGACCACATTCATTTATTCACTCAATGAATATTTATGGAGCATCCACCGTGTGTCAGGAGTTGTTCCAGGCGATGGGAGTTCAGTGGGAAGCAAGATGGATGAGGGCCCCATCTTCTGTTTTACTGGAGGTGGATAGGGATTAAAAATCAGTAAGAAAACAAACAAGGAAATATCAGGTGATGATAAGTGCTATGAAGAAAATGCAGTGAGAGGTGACAGAATGGATGGGAAAGCCATTAGGTGGTCCAGGAAGACCTCTCTAAGGAGGTGACATTAAGGCTGAGACAAGAAGGAAGCATCCACAAGAAGATCATAGAGAAGAATTGTCCAGCGAAGGGGAACAGGCTCTCAGGTGGGAGTCAGTTGTATGGCTGGAAAGTAATGATCAAGGGGCAAGAGCAGTAGGGGATGATGAGGTCAAGTGAGGTAAGCAGGGGGCCGGCTTGTAGAGGGCTCTCTAGGTCATGGTAAGGAGTTTCTGTATTTCCCTAAGTGCAATGTAAGGTAATAAAATGTTTTAATTAGAGATGTGATGAAGTATGAATGGACAGTTTTTTTTTAAAAAAAGTCCATTTTAGGGGCTTCCCTGGTGGCGCAGTGGTTAAGAATCCGCCTGCCACTGCAAGGGACACGGGTTTGAGCCCTGGTCTGGGAAGATCCCACATGCCGCGGAGCAACTAGGCATATGTGCCACAACTACTGAGGCTGCACTCTAGAGCCTGTGAGCCACAACTACTGAGCCCGTGCGCCTAGAGCCTGTGCTCCACAGCAAGAGAAGCCACTGCAATGAGAAGCCCCCGCTCGCTGCAACTAGAGGAAGCCTGCGCACAGCAACAAAGACCCAATGCAGCCAAAAATAAATAAATAAAATAAATTGATTTTTTAAAAAAGTCCATTTTATTGCTCCTTTACGTGAAAGGTGGATTAGAGATGGGCAAGGCTGGGAACAGGGAGACTAGTTTCTGTAATTAACAAGAGGGCTATTTCAAAAGTTGAGTGAAGGGTGCTGGCACCTGAGACAAGGAAAGTAACAGAGGATGTAGACAGATTTTAGGTATCTTTTGAAGGCAGATCTGATAGGACTTTATCATGAATGATAGGAGGGAAAGAGAAGAGTGAAGAATGACTCCTAAGTTTTGGTTTATGTAATGTGGTGAAGATGGAGAAGACTGGGGATGAGCAGATTTTAAGGGGAGCCCAGAGTTCTCCAGGTGATGGGGAGCAATTTATTTGTTTTGTTTATTTTTTTTTAATTAAAAAAAATTTTTTTTTTTACATCTTTATTGGAGTATAATTGCTTTACAATGATGTTAGTTTCTGCTTTATAACAAAGTGAATCAATTATACATATACATATGTTCCCATATCTCCTCCCTCTTGCATCTCCCTCCTTCCCACCCTCCCCATCCCACCCATGCAGGTGATCACAAAGCACTGAGCTGATCTCCCTGTGCTATGTGGCTGCTTCCCACCAGCTATCTATTTTACGTTTGGTAGTGTACATATGTCCATGCCACTCTCTCACTTTATCACAGCTTACCCCTCCTCCTCCCCGTATCCTCAAGTCCATTCTCTAGTAGGTCTGTGTCTTTATTCCTGTCCTGCCCCCAGGCCCTTCACGACACTTCTTTTTTTCTTAGATTCCATATATATGTGTTAGCATACGGTATTTGTCTTTCTCTTTCTGACTTACTTCACTCTGTATGACAGACTCTAGGTCCATCCACCTCATTACGAATATCTCCA